>VDFB02336637.1:0-66059 GCA_007258455.2 Sequoia sempervirens
TATGTTTGGGTCACCCTCATTCTAATTCCACCATAGAATGTTTTGGCGCCGATCTAATTTGAATTTGTAAATGCAAATTATGTATTGCCGACCTTGGAAGGGTTTCAAGGTTGAAGATCTAGTATAAATACAAGTTGAGATGTTGGTGAATAACAAGATATATGTGAGATATATGTGAGATATATGTGTGTGATGTGAGTTCGAGTAGATCGGTGTGAATTTCAAGTGTTGAGCTCCTTAAGGCAATGAGTTGAAGGCGTATTGTATCTTTCAAGCATATATGCAAGTGTGTAAGTGAATTGTGGTGGAATCTTTGTTGCATTGACATAGTTTTTTCTCTATAACAATTCTCTTCTATCTTCTTTGTAATTATATGGTAGTGAGCCCTTATTGGATAGTGTGTCATGTCTTGGAAGTGAGCCTTTGTATTCAATTTTGGAATTTTTTATATTGTGAGCTAATCCTCACCCTATTTTTTCCCTCATTGGGTTTTCCACGTAAATCTTGTGCTATTGTGTGCATGGTTTTACTTCTTTCAGTTTATGTTTCTGCACTCAATGATTAAACACATTAATAGAGAAAAGGTTTTGTGAATGCATATTGATCTAACTTATGGTGAAAGTTTTAAAGGTTAAAATTGCTACAACTAATTCACCCCCCTCTCATTTGTCTTGTTCAAAAATTGGTATTAGAGCAAGGTTACTTGGAGAAGATATTAACTGCTTAAGGAAGGTCTGGGATGGTGAGCAAGATCACTATTGAGTGTCCTAGGTTCAATGGCACTGACTATGCATTTTGTAAAATGAAGATGGAAGGATATCTATCATACTATGGATATGAGATCAAAAATTCTATTCAGAACCAGTACGTCCCTCTGGAAAATGGTCCAAGTACTGTTGATGAGATCAAAGCATGTGAAATCAACAAGGAAAAATTTATTATTGTTAATAGTATTTCACATTTTGAAGTAGTTAAAGTTATGAATTTGAAGATTGCTAAAGAGGTCTGGGATAAGTTGGAAAGGATGTATGAAGGAGATGAAAAGGTTAAAAAGTAAAGTTGTAGAACTCAGAAGCACAATTTGAGATCCTGCTAATGGGTGAAGATGGGAACATCAAATCCTATATGCAGAGAGTAGATGAGCTGGTAGGTGGAATGAGAGGACTTGGTGCACAAATAGATGAATCTAGGATAGTGAAGAAGGTACTCAGAACACTCCTTGATATATACAGTGAAAAGGTATTTTCTATAGAGGAAATTGTGGAGTATAATACTTATACTAAAAATCAATTGATTGGTACTCTAACTTCATTTTAAATGAGAAAACTTAGGTTGAAAAATGGAACAAAGATAGAAATTGCATTCAAGGCTACAAAAGTGGAAGATCTAGATGAAGACAATCTTGATGAAGTATAAGAAATTTTTGTAAGAAGAATGAAAAAGGGCTCTAGTAAGTATCAAGGTAAATTACCATTCAAATGTTTTAGTTGTCGAGGAATGGGTCATTATGCTTCGAGATGTCCAAAAAGAGATGAAAGAAATAAACATGGACAAGATAAACAAAATAAAGGAAACATGATCAAAATAGAATATTAATATCAATGAAGATACTAGTATTTCTGATGATGAGTCTGGTTATGGAGATTTTGATGATAATGAATGTGCTTTTTCCTAGCTTTAGAAGATGAATCTGCTATTGCTAACACTAAAATATGTATGAAGGAAAGTGCTATGGAGAAAGTTGAAGGTATTGTGGTCTTTTCTCTTCATGCTAAACAAGAAGATAACTACAAGGTCATTGATAGTGGTTCCTCAAATCACATGACCGATGGAGAAAGTGAGTTTGTTAAACTTGAGAAATATGATGGAGTCTTAGTTAAGTTTGGAAATGATTCTGGTGCTAAGATTTGTGGAATAGGTCCAATTAGTTTTGATGAAAAGAATAATACTAATGGTGTCTACTATGTTAAGGTTTTGAAACATAATCTCTTGAGTGTTGGAAAGATGTGTAAAAAGGGATATAATATTGTGTTCGAGGATGAAAAATGTGAAATTAGAAAAGGGTCTAAAATTGTGATTGCTACTAGTAAGAAGACTGAAGGAAACATCTATCAACTTAAAAGTGCAAATGTGCATTGCTTCATGTCTCAGATTAATGACAATTGGCTATGGCACTAGAGGATGTTTCATATGAATTTTGATAATATGGTGAGAATCAGTGTTATACAAGCTATGAGAGATTTACCAAGGATTACAAACCCTGTTAATGTAGTCTGCAAGGACTATCAGTTTGGAAAGAAAGTTAGAAACATCTTTAAGTCAAAGGAACAATCTACTACCAGACTACCGGATTTGATTCATACAAATCTTTGTGGTCCTACAAGGGTGAGAATTCTACAAGCTGATAGGTATTTTATTCTTTTGATTTTAGTTTTTAGCCTCTGTTTCTAACTATTTTCTGTAGAGGGGCGAACCTGCCCTTGACACAGGTAAAAAAACATTCAGATTTTAGTTTTTAGCCTCTGTTTCTAACTATTTTCTGTAGAGGGGCGAACCTGCCCTTGACACAGGTAAAAAAACATTCAGATTTTAGTTTTTAGCCTCTGTTTCTAACTGTTTTCTACAGAGGGGTGAACCTGCCCTTACAGAAGGGTGGACCTCCCCTTGACAGAGGTCAAACAACAGTTAAAACTCAGTTTTTAGCTTGTTTTCTAACAGTTTTCTACAGAGGGGCGAACCTGCCCTGAACAGAGACTTTTGCAAGGTAAAAATAGTGGGTAAATCTCATTTTCAGATCTGTTTTGGATTTTTTTTTATTATTACTAATCCTAACTCATCCTATTGGTGTTTGTGTTAGTTTTTCTAACATTTGTGTAGCTCTCAAAAGCTTATTGAATACCAAGATATAAACTTCTAACATATTTGTTGTAGGGCAAATGGATACGATTGTTAATTAGTTGTTTGCTTTGTCATTTTCTTTAATATCTAGGCACATAGTTTAATTAGGGGAGAGTCAACTATTTTGTTTGTCATGTCTTCAAAATTCCATTTGTGTCACCCAAGGAGACACTATTCCGTCTAAGCTTTCCCCTTGCACTTCGTGTGACCCTGGGGAGTAGTCAAAAATGCATAGTGTTTTCTTCTTTAGTGGGACCTGCTTGGGGATTTCATCACCCCAAGGGACAATCCCAGCCACATGTACCGATGGGGTATACAAAGGGGGGGGAGCAAAATTTGTACCCTAATCTAGTCATGTCACGCCTAGCAGAGCGTCAAAGCTAGGGTGATGCCTAGATAGACGTGAAGAGTTGGTCTGAGCCTTCAGTATCTCGCTAGGGTTCCCGACTCATGCCTATGATGGGCTAGTGTTCATGGTTGTGCCTCACGTACTGAGAGTATATCGAGGACTCCCTAAACGCCTTGTTCATCCTAGATTAAGGACTATGTCAGCCATACCTTTCACACTAATCGTAGGATTGTGCTGTCTGAACTGTCTTCTTATGCAAAACCAGTGAATTTTTGTCAAGTCATCCTTATTTTTTGTTGTTTCCTGTGTTTTTGGTCCTTGCCATAGCATTTTTCACTTAATTCAAGTCCAAGTTTCTAGCAAAGGGGCGAACCTTCCCTTTGCCTCAGCCTTGGGTCATCCTGTTTTTGTCAAAATTGTCTATCTTTTTACTCAACAGGAGAACCTACCCTCTAAAGAGGTGAACCTGCCCTCTAAAGGGGTGAACCTACCCTCTGCCTCAGCCTTTGATCAACCTATTTTTTTTCATAATTGTTAATCTTCTTACCAAACAGGAAAACCTGCCCTCTAAAGGGGCGAACCTGCCCTCTGCATCAGCTTGTTGTTAGCTTGTTTTTGGTCAGAATTGTCAGACTTTTCATCCAATAGGTGAACCTTCCCTTTAGTTTGGGTGAACCTGCCCCAAGTTGGGCGAACCCACCCCCTAAACGACCAATTTTACCTCTCGTTCGTTCATTCTGAGCACCTGTTTGCCCGTTCTGAATACTCGTTTATCTATTATGAGTACCCGTTTATCCATTTTGAGCATTCATCTCCCGTTCTAAGTGCATGTTTCCCCATTATGACAACCTGTTTATCCATTCTGAAGACCCATTTTGTCATTCAGGGAACCCATTCCACCGTGCAAGGAACCCATTTCATCATTTGAGAAATTTGTCTCATTGTTTAAGGATCTCGTTTCACCGTTTGGGGAACTCGTTCCATCATCTATTAGGTCTGTTTCACCGCTTGTTAGGCTTGTTTTCCCTTTCCAATAGATTTTTTGACCTCGTTTCCAATTTAAACAAGTCAAAAGAAACTAGTTAGGTGACCACACCCCTTGAATAGGCAACTGTGCCCAATTCAGAGAGTCAAATAGTTGGGGAACTAAAACCTTTTCATTTTCTATGATCTAAACACTTTCATCCCCTTCCGTCCACTCGTAATTTATCATTTTCACTTTCCAAAGGTCATTCATTCATCACCCACATCATATAGGCACTCTTAGAGCATCTCTAGGTTGCATCATTCATCATCATTCTTTCGATCCAAATCCCCTAAACCTTGTTTTATAGGTTATTATCTGAATTGACCTAGGTGTCTGAATCTGATCATTATCATACACATCAGTCATTATCTTTGGCCCAATCAATCCACTTCTACCTTGAGGTGGATTCGATGCCATAATTCATCATCCTTGACCCAATCAATCCATTTCCATCTCGAGGTGGATTCGGTGTCGTGATCCTCTAATTTGTCCTTCAATCTGATCAACCAATGCCTTAAGTCACCTAGGGTAATTTCTGAACTGGGTTTATAATCCCTTACATCATCCATCATCTAATCTTGTTAGTCGTTTCATCAAATGATCCTGATCTATCATCCTGTCCTATCCAATCATCTAATCAATCCTTATCCAATCACCCAATCTCAATCTCAATCCTATATGATCATCCTATCCTATCCAATCATCCAATCAATCCTATCTCAATCATATCCAATCATCCAATTTTAATCCTATCCAATCAACCCTTATCCAAATTATCAATCCTTTCAATCCAATCTAATCCTATCCAACCATCCAATCAATCTTATCCAATCATCCAATCAACCCTTATCTAATCATCCACTCTCATATTCCCATCAATCAATCCTTTATCCAATCCAAATCAATCTTCCAATTGTCATTTAGGTCATCCTTGCATCTCAATCCACCCAGTAGTTTTTCATTTTCATGCCTGTTCAGACTAGATCACAAACCAAGAAGCAAATGGCACAAAAACAAGGTCAAGGTTCCCAACCAAACATCCCTCAAGATCCTAACAACGGGGAAAACATCTCTCAAGATTCCAACAATGGTGTGAACGCCTCTCAAGATCCTAACAATGGTGTGAACATCCCTCGAGACCCTCATAATGATGCTTCGTCACAATCTAACACCAATGGTCATAATACTTCACTACCTGATGACGAAAACATGATTAATCAGCCTGAAGTCACCATCGATGAATACCTAAGCAATCCCACTAATGTTCAAATGACAGATCGCCTCTTCGACGAGCATGGGGATAAGATCCTCCCCACTCTACTCATGAAGGGAGTCAATCCGCCATCTATTTTTGACATGTCACAGTACACCAACACCCAGCCCCCTCTAGTGCATCAAGACCCACATAATGTTCCTGGAAATTCCTATGTTCCGGAGGGTACACCCATAGATAATTGGTATCATCTTGAGTTTGGAAATGTTGTGATACATCAAGTTTCCAATTATCCTCCTATTTCCGTCTATTGCTCCTACTGCATCATCTGATCCTTATGATCCCTATGCCTATGACATGCCACAAATCATCCCGTCTGCTCCACCACTCCCACCTCATTGTCTAGTCAACTACCTATCAACACTGGGGGAAATCCTTTTCTTGCACTGACACTACTGGGATCTGTACACACAAATCTCTTACCGCCCCCTCAAAATCAATCCATTGCTTCCTAGGCATTGCCACAACATGCAACTATCCCCTCGCAAGCAACACCATAGCATACCATTTTCATTTCTGTCCCCGTGCAACAACATCATCAACAACCTCTGCAATAGAACGTTTCAATCCCACAACAGAACATGCCACAACAAAATGTTTCAAATCCACAACAACATATTGTCACTCATATACAACCTCCACATCAGGAAACACAAACTGCATCACACCCTCAACAACCACCTCATGGTTCTTCTGTAGCAGTCCCACAACAATAGCACATCCCATCTCACCCTCCTTATCAACAATCACATACTCACATTTCCACACAAACACAGTGTAATCCTCTCACGCAATATCTCTACCATCCGTCCAGCACATACACTACTTATGCTAATTCTAACACCCATGTGACTACTCAGAACCCACCACAGACACAACCACCTCCTTACACAAATCCCCCACAATCGCACGCCAACCCATACCAACAACAGTCTAATCCACAACATCCTCCATACATCATGCCACAACCCAATGTCACATATAATTACCAAACCAATCCCTATTATGTTCAACAATAGCCTTTACACCAACAAGGTGCCTCATCCATGTCCTACATGCAACAATGACCATGTCATCAACAGGGTGCTCAATCCACCGCTTATTATTAGCAACAACCGACCTATCAACAAGGGGCCTCCACGTCATCATACTACCAAGCTCCCCACAACACCCCATCCACTTCATATTGTCAGCAACAAGCACCCTCCACCTATTATTACCAAAATCCATCATCATCCTATCTTCCTTACACTAATCAGTATCAACCTACACCCTCATACGATCTCAATGCTTTCATCCCATCTTCATCCAATTAGCAATATCCACCCAATCCACCTAATCCAACTCCACCTGCTAATAAAGAGCTGGAGGAGCTCAAAGCCACATTGAAAGATCTACAAGTGGGTACATCCAAAAAATCCTTCAAGTTTGAGGATATTTTCCCATATCCATTTGATTCTTTGATTTCACTTATCCCCTTTCCAAAGCATTTTGAGATACCCAAGTTTGATGGGAACTATAGATCCAAAATCCCATCTACATGAGTTCTATGCACAATGTTAGGATGTCCAACATAATGACAATTATCTCCTACGCCTGTTCCCTAGAAGCTTAGGAGGGCTGGCCTTAGATTGGTTCATGGGTCTAAAGAAGGGGATAGTTTCTTCCTTCGTAGATCTTTCTGAACATTTTTTCAAATAGTTCTCCTTTAATTTGGAGGACATTGACACTCTAGACCTCTTGAAGGAGAAGCAACGTGATGGAGAAGCTTTTGCTAAATACCTATAAAGGTGGCGAGCTGTAGCTAGCAGAATGAAGTCCCCTCCCAGCGAAAAATAAATGGTCACCCTTTTTGTGGATAATGTCCATCCCGAACTAGCACATGATCTTAATCTTCATTGTGTCAAGTGAGCTTCACAAAGGTTATCGAAAAGGGCCCCATCATTGAGAGAGCGCTAGTCGCTAGAGGGAAAATTAAACTGTACAACTCAGATAAGGACAAGACATCCAATGACAAATCCTGTTACTGGAATAAGAACAAGAATGCAATCAACAATGGTGTCACTGATACAAACATGTTCAGGTGGCCAATACCTCCCAGAGGCAACAACCATCCATTTCCAACGTCATATATGTGCCACAGGGGGCACCTCGACCCCCTCAACAATCCAATCAAGGGAATGGTAAACATCAATACACTCAATTAGGAGAACTCTTGAGCATTGTCTTTAATAGGTTGTTACAGGTCAATTACCCGATAACAGACCCTATGACCAAGCCACCTGATGAATCCAATCCTAAGCCAGCCTAGTTTAAAGAAAATGAATATTGTGAGTTTCACAAGATTAAAGGGCATACCTTAAATAAGTGTCAGAGTTTGAAAATGTACATCCAGGGTCTCACAAATCGGGGTGACATACATGTGGATGCCAACATGACACCTTCATCCAATGCTCAGTTACAAATATATCAAAACACTTTCCCCAAGCATAACCAAGGTCCTAGCACATCCAATGCAAATCCTAGACCTAGTAACAATAACAACCAGGATAACAACACTAATAATATCACCTACAAGAATGTCTCGCTTAACTATGAGACTCTCATCATGCATGTTGGGCAAGTGGAACCACATGTGTCTATGACACATGTCAAAGGCAAGGATCCTCAATGTGCTATTACCACTCACCGCTCACATCACTATCCCTCGAGCCTCTGCATCATCCTCATCACCTCCTGTGAGCTCTCAGTATAACATCCTTGACCATCTATGAAAGACCGCAGTGAAAATATCTATCCTAGATTTGCTAAAGTCTTCTCATGTATATCAAGACATCTTGATGAAAGCTTTACATGATGCTCGTGTCCCCAATGACATCGACCCTACATAGTTCCAAGCTCTAGTAGGACACCTTTCATCAACTTACCAACTAGGTTTCAGTCAAAACGACATGCCTACCATCAATTCCAATCAAAATCGACCCCTCCATATAAAGGTTCTCGTCACTTAACATAAAGTAAAGAGGGCCTTGATAGATAATGGCTCTGCTCTCAATCTCTGTACAATAAATTTCATAAAGCAGGTAGAATATACCCATGCTGATTTAAGTAATCAGATCATCACTATAAAGGCTTATGACAATGCAGAAAGGGATTCTGAAGGGGTTATTGAGCTTCCAATTCAAGTTGGCCCAGTTATACAATACACCACTTGTCATGTCCTTGATCTAGACCTCCCCTACAATCTTCTTCTTGGCCGACCATGGATCCATGCCATGCAAGGCATCCCATCTACCTATCATCAATGCTTGAAGTTCCCGTTTAATGGAATGGAAATAACGATACATGCTGATCCCCAGCCATTTGAATACTTCCACTCACTCAAATCTTCTTTCCCTCATTCCCATTATTGTCTAGGAGTTGAAATGGGACCACCGCCAGCATCCTCATCTCATCCATCACCTAATTCATCACCCACCACCTCATACATTCCATCTTCTACATCTGATTCCACTATCACCAAGGTTTAGATCATTGACAAGGGATGTGGTGAGTATGAGATGTGTACTGCTTTGAACGTGGCAACCATGCCACCCTCACCACACACATATGGTCAACCCTCTGAGTTTTCACTAAAGGAAGAACAAAAGTCAATCACCTTGAGCTCCAAAAATGTGAGAACCAACACTTATGTATCTCCTGTGTTACCACAATATACGCCTGAAGATGATATAAGTCAATGGATATATCATGAAGAACCTGAACCTACTCACCCTTTAAAGGAATATTTTCAAGAGATGTATCCTTGGCCCTCTAAGTACGCTGAGAAATACAATTATCAAGGGGGAGGTCTTGGTCCAGAAGAGCTAGGAAGAAAGCAGTCGATTGACACTTCCATACGTCCAAAGAATTCAGGCTTAGGTTATGATAAAAAGAAAAAGGGTCCTACAGCATTGAATAGTACTTCTAACAATGTCAGTGTGGGCGGTGGTCTTTTGGAAGCTATACCAGAAGAAGAATGTATCATACATGTGCATGATGATGTACATCATGTAGACCTTTCCTCCATGTTTGAATGATTATCCATTTGCACCATCAGCCTTTCCCTTCACCATCTCGAACTCATAGATTGGGACCTACGTGAAAGCACACCTATCAACTCACTTACCTTAGTGGATACCTATGTACACCTCATGGGATTAGGGGAAGATGAATTCCCTAGTCACAAAAATAAGAAAAAATAAAATCTAAAAGGGTCACCTAGTGAAAACCTCCTTGAGGCACTTCTTGACTCAAAAAAAGTCAAAACAAAGGACATATCTGACGGTGAAAACCTCAGTGAGGTGCCGGAAGATGGGGATGTTCATCTTCCCCTTGTGGGAACATAGTGGTTTGAACGATCATCTATCCTGATAGAGGAAACACAAGAAATCAATTTGGGAACTGAAGAGGATCCCAAAATCACCTATGTAGCCAAGGAATTATCAGAAGAAGAGTATTCTACCATCTCCAAGCTTCTTAAGAAAGCAAGATCAATTTCACATGGGCATATTCAGACATGCCCAAGTTAGACCCTGGCTTGGTAGTACACCATCTAGATGTGCATCCTGATGCAAAACCAGTTAAGCAGAAGCTTCACAAAATGCACCCACAAGTTTCCCTATTGGTCAAGAAAGAATAAGAGAAGTTGTTGGAAGCCAAATTTATAAGACCCAATGATTACTCTGAGTGGATCTCCAACATTGTGCCAGTAGCCAAACCCAATGGGGATGTCAGAATATGTACAGACTTCCGTGACCTTAACAAGGCTTGTCCTAAAGATGACTTTCCTTTACCGAACATAGATATACTACTTGATTTAACTACAGGACACGAGATGATGTCCCTCATGGATGGATTTTTTGGATACAATCAGATCAAGATTGCACCTAAGGACCAACATAAAATAGCATTCACTACACCTTGGGGTACATTCTGCTATAATGCCATGCCTTTCAGTCTTAAGAATGCAGGGGCAACCTACCAATGTGCAATGACCGTCATCTTTCATGATCTTATCCACATCATCATGGAATACTATGTTGACGATTTGTTAGGAAAATCAAGAACCAAAGAAGAACACCCTGCAGTCCTAAGAAAGATCTTTGAGCATCTAGAGCACTACAATTTGTGCCTCAATCCAAAAAAGTGTGTGTTTAGGGTTACGTCGGGAAAGTTGTTTGGCTTCATTGTCTCTAGGAGAGGTATAGAAGTAGATCCAGCCAAGGTCAAAGCAATTATGGATATGCCTCCACCTTGCAATCTAAAATAGTTAAGTAGTCTCTAGGGTAAGCTATAGTCCATTAGAAGATTCATAGCACAATTCGCTGACAAGTGTCAACCATTCACCCACCTCTTGAAAAAGAATACATCCTTCAAGTGGAATCCTATATGTCAGCAAGGTTTTGACAAGATTAAGGATTACTTGGCTCATCCTCCCATCCTTATGCCCCCAATCCTAGGGAATCCACTCTTATTGTACATCTCAGCTACCTTAGTGGCACTGGGGGCACTACTAGCATAGCATGATGAGTCATCTAGAGAATGAGCGATCTACTATATCAGTTGAACCTTTGTTGGCTATGAGCTCAACTACTCTTCAATAGAGAAGGCCTGCCTAGCCATAGTTTTTTGTTCATAGAAGCTTAGACATTACATGCTCAGACATCCATTCAAGTTAATATCAAAAGTTGACTCGCTTAAGTATTTGCTATCCAGAAAAACTTTGACTGGATGAATGGCTAAATGGGTCATGTTGTTGAGCGATTTTGACATAGAATATGTGGACCACAAAGATATTAAGGGTCAAGTGATAGTGGATCAATTAGCCAATGCTCCCCTAGTTGATGCACATCCTTTGGTAATAGAATTCCCTGATGAAGAAGTCTTTACAGTAGCAAAATCCACCACATGGACACTATATTTTGATGGGTCGTACACACATAATGGATCGAGGTCACGCATCTTGTTTGTCACTCCCTAAAATGATTGCATCCCGAAGTCATTCAGACTAGCCTTTCCATGCACAAACAATATAGCAGGATATGAAGCTCTTCTCACCGGCCTTAGAATCACAATCAAATGGAATATCACTCACTTAAGGGTCTTTGGCAATTCACAATTAGTCATCAAACAGGTCAATGATGAGTTTTTAACAAAGGATGAGAATTTGTTACCTTATAAACACATGGTCGATGACTTTAAGAAGTCTTTCACCTCTATTCAGTTTGACCAGATCCCCAGAGTATAGAACAAAGTTGCTGATGTGATGGCTACAATTGGTTTCTTAATTGACATGCCCAAGGATCGGACAAAGTGTGAATTCCTGGTTGAACAACTTTTAATCCCTGCATACGATGTCCTTGAGACTGAGATGGTGTGCGAAATCATAGGTCCTACCTCCCCATGGTATCATGAGATCTATGCTTACCTTCATGATAGCATTCTACCCGCTGACCTTACCCACAATCAACACAAGTCATTCATCCAATGTACATCCCAGTACATCATCGTAAGTGATACTCTTTATCATCACGGATATGATGGAACTTTTCTTCGGTGTCTGAATGAGGCTGAAGCTCACATTGCATTAATAGAAGTACATAGCGGTGTTTGTGGGGCCCACTCAAATGGCATGGCCGTAGCTAAGAAAATTTTTAGGGCTGGTTACTATTGGCCTCCATTGGAGCATGACTCTTGTGACTTCATGAAGAAATGCTTACCTTTCCAGCAACATGCGGGTCAGATACATGCTCTTGCTCAAGATCTACAACCTATCATAGCACCATGGCCTTTTTCTCAGTGGGGTTTTGATTTATTCAGCAAGATATATCCTTCATCCTCTGATGGCCACACCTTCATTATCACTCCCACTGAGTACTTCACTAAGTGGGTGGAAGCCACACCACTCTCCCAGATAATGGGTACTCAGATATCCAAATTCATCCTTTACCATATTATATGTAGATATGGCATCCCCTCCACCATCATTTCCAATAATGGTAAACCATTCAAAAAGTAGGCTATAAAAGAGGTATGTGACACCTTTCATATCCAACATCAGTGGTCCATGCCCTATTACCCTCAAGGTAATGGACAGGTGGAAGCCACTAACAAAAATTTGATCAAAATATTGAAAAAGGTTGTCAACAGTATTGGTCGAGATTGGCACCTCCACATCCACCCTGCCCTTTGGGCTTATCGCACATCCATCTGCACTCCCACTCGTGCCACTCCATATTCCCTTGTTTATGGTGTTGAAGCCATCTTGCCAATTGAAGTTGAAATCCCATCTCTGAGAATATCTTTGAAGAATCTCATCACTGAAGAAGACTCATGGGTTGCTCGCCTCACTCAATTGGAGCTCCTAGATGAAAAGAGGATCAAGGAATACAATCACCTTCAGTCGTATCAGAATCATCTCAAGAGAAGTTACAACAAGAAAGTCTGTACCCGCCAATTTAACATTGGATATCTAGTTCTTAAAGAGAATCAGTGTACCCAACAGGACCGAGACAAGAAATGGAAGTTTGAACCTAATTGGTTGGGTCCTTATGTTATTATAGAAAAGTATGGGTCAGGGGCGTACTACCTTGCCACACTTGAAGGGGAGCCCCTCGAAGAGCCTATCAACATCATGCACCTGAAGAGGTTTTATACCTAAATCAACTAGGTCCTCCCATCCTGCCAAAAATTAGAAAAAATACAAAAAAATTAAAAAAATCAAAAAAAAAATAGTAAAGAAAAATAAATTTGTCTTATGGTGAAAACCACCCTTGGTGGCACCTTGGATAAGTACGATTGGTGAAAACCTGGTAACAAGCGTCATCCATAGAGAGATTAATCATTATCTACCTTGTGCCCTAGTTGTTGCATGTCTCCATCCATCATATCCTCACATCCAATTCCTAACATCCTATCCTATCCTATCACTTCATTTGCATCTCCTCCTTGGCCACTTGGTATGTTTTGATTGAGCATTGGATGATTATCAGCTATCAATAATCCTGAGCTTTTTCATCCTAATCTGAGCTTATGTCAGTTTCACGTCATCATCTAGGGTCCTTCATCGTGTCAGTTTCATCTAATTCTTGTCTTGTCCTCTCAGTCCTTTTGGTCTTAGTCGAACTATGTTTCCCCTGCACTTTCACATAGGCAAGGCTGATCATTTGATTTACCCCTGAGGAATTTTGACTGTCCTATTTTCGTCATCCATCATCTATCTCCATCATCCCCTTTTCGCTCTTCTCCATGGTCAGTCGTTGTTTGTACTTTTTCGAACTATATTGTCCTTTCACTTTCACATAGGAAAGGTCAATCTTTTGATCCACCCCCGAGGATTTTTTGTCATCCATCATCTATCTCCATCGTTCCATTTTCACTCTTTTCCATGGTCAATCGATGTTTGTCCTTTTTTGAACTATGTTGCCCCTGCGCTTTCACATAGGCAAGGTTGATCTTTTGATCCACCCCCGGGGCTTTGTTATCATCCATCATCTATCTCCATTTTCCTCCTTCTTCTTTTATCCATGGTCTTTTCTTGAACTACGAGGGCTCTGCACTTTCACGTGGGCAAGGCTAATCTTTGATCAGCCCCCAAGCCCCTAGGTCATTAGGGTGTGTCAGTTTTGTGTCTTGTGTCCTGTGTCATGTCATCAAATATTCCCTTATCTAGCCGGTTCTTCACAAATAGGATCCTCTAGTATTGGAAGATCTGATTAGTGTCAAAAAACTTGCATCATGTGGGTCATCTTATTTTAATATCCATCATCGGTCTCAACAGGATGCATCCTTCCTAACATACCTCATCAATCCCATCCGTCCTCTCGATCCTATGGCAAAGGATGTTTGAAATTGATTATGAACTTTTGATGTTTTTGGCTTTTGTTTATTGTTTGAGCTCCCTATTACAACTAGTCCAGGTCGCCATGATCTATCATATTATGGTGTGTTTTGATTGGTCAACATAGGGGGATATCTTGATTGTTTATTGTTGTTGTCTACTGGGTTGTCCCACGTAGTACCTACCAGGATCTCCAAGATCTTATGTTATGTTGGGACATCCCTTTGTGCTTGTGGTTATCCCAATTCCTAGCCTGACCAAAGTCTTTGTCACTTTGGGGTGTTGGGATAACCTTGTCTGTTGTGTTTGTTTTATGCATTAGATGCTAACTTTCCTTGGTTTTATATACCCTAGCACCTAGTGTCTTATGCTATAGAAAAAATCACTGCTCTGAAGATGGAAAATTAAAATTAGGATTGCATTTCATAATCAATTCTATTGCATTCATCCCTATCCATTAACCTATGATTTTGGTTGTGCAAATATTCACCTTCTCTCTCCTATTCTTCTCAAGATATCTGATCTAGGTGGATCCAGAATGCCTAAAATTTTTATAGTCTCAAAATCTCACAAAACTAGCATCATCACGTAGAGCTCGCCAACACGGTCTTGATGCAACTTGAATGGGCTCAAAAGGAGTCTATATGTAGAAGTTATGTGCAGTCAAAGGTTCAGTCAAACAAGCAAATCATGGGGCCAAAAAAAAGGTGGACAATTTTATCATCTTGAAATGAGGCAAAAATGATGCCAAGTTTTAGTGCTTGTCGCCACGATTCTGATGACGTTTGTTTCATGTCAAACAGAGTCTGTATGTGTGAGATACAGCTAGTCAAAGTTCTAGTCAAAATGGGTTGACCAGTCAAAATGATGACATCAGCAAGTACATTCAGCATAGTGACATGGCATGTACAATCAGCAAATGATGTCATGGCAACCTTCCAAGTGGACATGTGGTAGTACGACAGCATAATATGTGGAAAATTTCCTCCAATCGGTGATTGACACATGGCATCCAGTCATCAAGTCGTAAGTTGAGGTGGCAATGACGTGGCACTCATCCTTATCTCTTGCATCAGCGATTTCAATAGTTTCAACTTCCACCAAAAAATATGGGATGGGATTTGATCCCATAACCTCCTGCACATAAGGCAACCACTCCACCATTGCACCACACAATTCACTCAACATTAAATGTGGCATCAGTTACTTTTGTTGAGTAACTTTTGAAAATTTCCTTTTTTAAAATAGGGGGCGGGGGTCAACCACCCTACCTCCATGCCCCCAAAAACATGGACAATTGCTACACCATGGAAGACACTGAGAATTTTTCGGGCGCATTTATTTTTATGCAGGTGTTTAAAACCGAATATCCCCAAAAATCAAAAATTAACCCTTCCAAATTAAATATAAACCTTTCTTAAGATTGAAAGTCAGATAATTATATTTGTAGAGATATTTAAAAGTGCTTAAATTAACATTTGAAGGTAATTAAGGGGTTTTTAATGGATTTGGAGGATTTTTATGATGTAAATAGGGGATTATGAAGATTTTCATGTTGTAAATAGGTGATATGACTTGATTTTATAAATCATATGGTTAGTAACCATATTGGGCAATTTTTTGTATAAAAAGGGTGGATTAGTCTTGTGAGGGGCAATCAATCCTTATGGAAAAATTCTCTTGGAGAGAATAGTTGTTTTTGGAGGATTGGAAAAATTATTGTGACAAGTATGATAAGAGAGGAATTTTGAATTCTTTGAGAGGAGATTACAATGTGTTATTATACACCAAGAATTGTAAAAGTGAGAGAGATTGTGAGGAATTTGTTTGCAGGTTATGGAGCTTGGATTTTTGTAACAAGGAAATTTGCTTGGAAACTTCAATAAACCAATCCAACATTGAGAAGCAAACCCAGAGACGTAGTCCAATTAGACGAACTCTGTTATCAACCTGCATGTGATCCTTCTGTCTTCTGTCTCATCATTCTTCTCTCTCCCCTCTTACATTCATTCTAATTTTCCTTTCAGTATTTTCAATTCAGAATTTGATTTCTAATTACAACATTATAGTAATTAGTTAATCTTTTCAAGTTCTATAAAGTTTAATGAACTAGTTTTACATTTTTCAACGGTTAAGAAGCATAGTCACGCAATACTACCTGGATCAGGAATAATTGTAATTAAGGTTAAATACATTTGGATTGTAAACCTCTAATTACATATCAAATTGGTATTAGAGCCCGTTTTGCAGGAAATTGCATAAGTGAATGTTAACCAGGTTGAAATTGAAGCAAGGAGAAGGTGCACTTACAGTGTTCAATCCCGAGATCGGAAAACAAAGATCTTTTCCACAATCCGAAATGGCAGCTGAAAAAAGTCCTACGGAGCTTGATGAGAAAGCTTTCTAGAAAAAAATTCTCGAAATGAAGGCTATGGTGGAAGTTCTTTTCAAAGAGAGACAAGAGCGACAAAGGAAAAAGGAACTGAAGAACAGAAAGAAGAATGAAGGTGAATCCACTTCAAAAGATGATAAAGGTAAAGGAGTAGAAGGTGGTAGTGACCCTCCTGAACCTCCATCCCCATCTTCTTCATCTTCTTCTTCATCCTCTCATCTTCTTCGTCTATTTCTTCTTCAAAAAAGAAACAAACTGTGAAATCTGAAGCTAATACACCTTTGTTAAAACTAGATGTTAAATTTGAATTGCCAACTTATAATGGAGAACTAGATGCAGAAAAACTTGATAATTGGATTAAAAAAATTGAAGTTTATTGTAAAATTCATAAGTTTACTGAGGATTCTCAAAAAATCCAATTAGCCACTCTTCGCCTAGGAGGCACAACCTTGATTTGGTGGGAGAGTAGAACACAAGAGGATCTAAGTCGTTATGGAAAAATTATTTCTTCTTGGTTTGAGTTTATAGCTGCACTTAAGAAATAGTTTTATCCATTAGGAAACATGCAAAAAGTAGTAATGAATTGGAAATCATTAAGGAAAGAGAAAGGGAAAAGTGTGCAATAATATACACAGGAGTTTAGGAAGAGGGCTTTAATTTTGGGCATTCCATTGTACACACAAGAAACTTTGTTAAAGTGCATAGGTGGATTACATGAGAGTTTGAAACATACCATACTTATGTTTAATCCAACTAACATTGATGAGGTTAGTGCGCAAGCTATCCATCTAGAAACAAGCTCAAGGAATAGCCATGACAATCTGTTGATGGACTCCAATAAACACAAAGGGAGCAAGAAAGGGAAGGAGAAAATGCAGCGAACAACTACTGTAAAGAAAGAGGACGAGAATCCTTATTGCTCACATTGCAAAAAGAAAGGGCACGAAGATGCAAGATGTTGGAAACTGCATCCTGATTAGAAGCCAAAGTGGTTCAAGGATCGAAAGGGTAAGCAGAAGATTGCAGCTATCGTACAGGATCTCAGATCCAATTCTGATGATGAAACCAAGATCTCAGTTGTGGGTATCAAAGGTAATATTCCTTTTGTCAGTACTAGTTCCTATGCTTCTTCAACAAAGTGTAATGAAGTACATGTTGAAAGTAAGAGGAATGAATTCTTTCATATAAGGGCTATTGCTAAACAAACTAAGATTGATACACTAATAGACAGTGGGTCATAAGTTAGTCTTATCTCGGAACAATTTGTTAAGCAATTGGGATTAAAAACAACTCCTCATCCTAGACCCTATCCATTGGGTTGGGTGCATGATAATGCTCGGCTACATGTGTCAAAGCAGTGTAAACTCTGATTTGCAATCACATCCAAGTTTGTTGATGAGGTAGAATTAGATGTTATTCTGCTTGACATCTATGGGATGGTTCTAGGTAGTCCTTACTTGTATGAAAAAAAGGCCATTTTCTATAGGGAACATCACAAGTATCATTTGTTTAAGGATGGAATTGAATATATTGTAAAATCTCATCACATGAAGAATGATAGATCTGTTGTAAACACATGGTATATGAAGATGATTGTAAATGCAAGCAATGCTTTAACTCTCATGTCTATAACAGCTAGTGATACTAAGCATGAAGATGATAGGGTGTCACAGACAACATAGTATGAGGATTAGTTGCAAGCACAATTAATCCTTTAGCCAAAGGTGGTAAAAGAGGGTTTGAACGATTCATTTTCTAATAATGTTCTCATTCAGGATATTCAGAATGTTGATACTATTTCCTTCACATCAATGTATTCAGTATTGTTTCTTGTTATTCTACTAGTTATTTCTATGTGGATGATGAATGTGATAGTGAATATTGATGAACATGTAGTTGACTGTATCATCAAGACTATCTCATATTTCTTTGTGTTTGTGATGGGTCACATGTTCAAAATTTCAGCAAGAAAGACAAATGATACTGGGCATATGGGGTGAAATTTCCCTAGCTCAAATTGTACATAAAATAGACCTTTTGGAGGTCCAAAAGCTTCTCAATGGGGAGGAATGATCCAAGTGGACCAGAATGCCTAAAAAATTCATAATCTCAAAATCTCACGAAAATAGCATCATCATGTAGAGCTCGCCAACACAACGGGCTCAAAAGGAGTCTGTATGCAGAAGTTATGTGCAATGAAAGGTCCAATCAAACAAGTGAATCATGGGGCCAGAAAAAAGGCAAAAAAATTGATCATCTCGAAATGAGGTAAAAACGATGCCAAGTTGCAGTGCTCGTCGCCACAATTTCGATGACATTTGTTTCGTGTCAAATGGAGTCTGTATGTGTGAGATACAACCGGTCAAAGTTCTAGTCAAAATGGGTTGACCAGTCAAAATGATGACATCAGCAAGTACAATCAGCAAATGATGATGTGGCAGCCTTCTAAGTGGACATGTGGCAGTACGGTGGCATAATATGTGGCAAATTTCTTCCAATCGATGATTGACACATGGTATCCAGTCATCAAGTCGTAAGCTGAGGTGGCAGTGACGTGGCACCCGTCCTTATCTATTGCGTCGGCGGTTTCAATAGTTTCAACTTCCACCAAAAAGTATGGGATGGGATTCGATCCCATAACCTCCCTCACACAAGGCAACCGCTTGCACTGCACAATTCACTCAACATTAATTGTGGCGTCAGTTAGATTTGTTGAGTAACTCTTGAAAATTTCCCTTTTAAAAATAAGGGGCGGGGGTCGACCACCCAACCTCCACGCTCCCAAAAACATGGAAAATCGCTACACCATGGAAGACATTTGAGAATTTTTCGAGCGCGTTTATTTTTATACAGGTGTTTAAAACCGAATATCCATAAAAATCAAAAATTAACCCTTCCAAATTAAATATAAACCTTTCTTAAGATTGAAAGTTGGATAATTATATTTGTAGAGATATTTAAAAGGGCTTAAATTAACATTTGAAGATAATTAAGGGGTTTTTAGTGGATTTGGAGGAATTTTATGATGTAAATAGGGGATTATGAAGATTTCCGTGTTGTAAATAGGTGATATGACTTGATTTTATAAATCATATGGTTAGTAACCATATTGGGAAAAAAATTGTATAAAAAGGGTGGATTAGGCTTGTGAGGGGCAATCAATTCTTATGGAAAAATTCTCTTGGAGAGAATAGTTGTTTTTGGAGGATTGGAAAAATTATTGTGACAAGTATGATAAGAGAGGAATTTTGAATTCTTTGGGAGGAGATTACAAGGTGTTATACACCAAGAATTGTAAAAGTGAGAGAGATTGTGAGGAATTTGTTTGCAGGTTATGGAGCTTGGATTTTTGTAACAAGGAAATTTGCTTGGAAACTTCAATAAACCAATCCAACATTGAGAATCAAACCTAGAGACGTAGTCCAATTGGACGAACTCCGTTATCAACCTGCATGTGATCCTTCTGTCTTTTGTCTCATCATTCTTCTCTCTTCCCTCTTACATTCATTCTAATTTTCCTTTCAGTATTTTCAATTCAGAATTTGATTTCTAATTACAACATTATAGTAATTAGTTAATCTTTTCAAGTTCTGTAAAGTTTAATGAACTAGTTTTACATTTTCAACAGTTAAGAAGCATAGTCACACAATACTGCTTGGATCGGGAATAATTGTAATTAAGGTTAAATACATTTGGATTGTAAACCTCTAATTACATATCAATATCAATGGTTTTCAACAGGTGCAATTTCACACCATTTACCCACATTCCCATGCAAGTCCTTATTGACACTTAAGTTTATTACATGTTGCATTATAGGTTCATTGCATTTTATCCCAAGTGCAGTATCATCTTATATTAAGTTGTTAGGTTAATCATATTTGGTTATTCTAAGCATCTTAGATTCATTTTCACATCCGTACATATTATTTTATATCATTAATGATGTAGAGGGTTAGGGACTTTGAAAGAAACACCAAGTTACAAGACTACAATGATTCACTCTCAACCTTTCAACTAGGCACCAACATGGAGATAAGGCCTCAACTTTGCATTCATGACTTATTTGCTTCCCTTATGGTTCCAAACCATTGGAATGATCTCAAAGGACTCAACCTAACCTGACTCAAATGGTTTTCAAGCCCTAACCCTCTGTCTTGAACAAAACTCACCTTTGTTCCTCAACTAGCCTTCTAGCCCTATTAGGCCTTTAGCGAAGGATTCTTGATCTTTTCCTCAAACTTTACAAATGAACCCCCAATCTAATGATTGTTTCAGATGTGGTTTTTGATGACAAACATCATATCAACTTCCTAGTATCACTTGTTTCAGACAATCTCTCTTTAAAACCTGTTGTTTCCTCAAAACTAGGCCTAATTAGCCCTTTTTTTCAAAGCAACCCCTCTTTAAAGTTGTCCCCTGACCATGAAACTCTCAACATTCTCTCAAAACATTCCCAAACCAAGGATTTTCAGACTTTTAGTCCTCTATGTCACCCTTAACATGCCCAAATACAAAACCCTCCTTAAATTGGCTTAAAGCTAGGGCTTCTTGGTTCTAGGTCTTCCAAACACTTCCAGACCTTAATCTTAGACTTTTCACTATTAATTCAACACATATCAACTATTGCAACTCAAAAATATACCTCTTGTTAAAGCAGATCCTTCACTGCTATACCCTAGGGTCCATCCTCATGCCTTTTGCTTTGCTAAATCACTATGCACACATTAGTTTTCCTCTTCCCTGCACATTACATTGTTAGTTTCTTATGGTACATGTTAAATGTGATCCATTTCATAGGTTTTCAGTCATAATACTCCATGAAATGGATCATTCATTCATTAAAACTCTCAAAACAGTGCAAAATCTGTTATTTCCTGTAGACAGTCAGCAAAAAATGTACAAGAACTGATCTCTTTTCCTTATTAGAACATGTGAGAGGTGTTAAAGCTTGTAAATACAAACCCCTAAGGCATCCAAATGCATATAACTTCAATAGGAATCAATGGTTCATCAAGAAAACACAGAAAAATGCAAGAAAACAGAAATTTTGTTGAATTTTCTGAGAACAATCCGTACAATGCTTTCACCAAATGCCTCACCTCCGTACAAATGATTCTCCTAGGGTTATAGATCAATCCCCCAACTGTCCCAACCAATTAGAGTCAGTTTCCATTACATTAAGGTTGATTAACCCCCTAAACTCACTTACCCGCCCAAAATGAAATTCAAAAATTTGAAATTACAAACTTACATTTTATTGATTTATATGGACTAAAAACTATCTAAACTTTAATATCTAACCATAATTGATCTAATTAGAACATCATAAACCTACCTACACCTCTTGGACACTATTGGTCCACTTACAAGGTTCTTTTGTCCTATGGTCCTTTCAGGACCCTTAGGACTTTTAACATTCTCATTACATCTATTCATCCCAAATGTCATTATAGGCTCCAAAAGGTCATAATTGATGTTTTGACTTGCTTGAAAGGTCCTCCTGACCCCTGCACACTCCTGATCCTTGAAGTGTTCCTTGAAGGGCTTGGGTGCTCCTACACCATTCTCGTCAAGAAAGAAAGAACTCTTGCCCCAAGAAGTGTCCCATGTGTTACCACCAAAAAACCCTTTGCTCTCATGTGTTTTCATCTTCCAATGAGAAGGCATGTAGTCTCTCAAAGTCACTGTCTTCCTCTTCTGCCAATCTGCATTCTTGACAGAATCAAAATATGGATTAGTGTGTCCTCTTTGTTGCTTGATAATAGTAGGTTCTTGTGCCCTGTTCCTGCCCTCATTCCACTGTCTCCTTTGTGAAAGGACTCCACCATTATTACCCTCAATCATAGGGCATTCAATGCCTCCAACCCTGATACTGTCCAAATCCCACAAAGTCTGATTTGAAGGACTGTCCACCTCATAACCCTGCTGCAACTTATTTTTTTCCAACTTACCAATGTCTTCCCCTGTTTCACCTTGCTTATTCACCTACAAACACTTCTCAAAACAAATCACAAAACTATCATTAGACTACTCCAAAGGTAAAGGAACCAACTGATATCTAACATCTCCTTTGTGAACCAAATATGTGTTAAGAAATCCATCATGCAATGTCCTTCTAGCATACTGCCATGGTCTTCCCAAGATCATATGACCACAAGTCATTGGAATGACATCACAAAGCACCCTATCATGATATGATCCAATTGAGAAATCAACAAAAGCTCTCTTACCAATCTCTACATGATGTCCTTGAGTTACCCAAGTGGCCTTATAGGGAGTAGGATGATCAAATGTTTCAATCCCTAGCTTGGTTATCATATCAAGTGAAACTAAATTGCTATGTGACCCTAAATCTATGAGCAATCTGCAGATCTTACCATGACTGAGACAATTTGTTTTGAAAATAGTTACCTTTGGTTCTTGATGAAGTCTTTCTCCTTGCTTGATCATGAGAAACTCACCATCAGTCACAGGGTCTGCCATAAATGTTTTTGGTTCCTCCTTCTTGTCTTCTTCTTCTTGTACCAAATTAGCTCTCCTTTCTCTGCCCCTATCAGCTTGTTCCCATTTAGGACACTTGAAGGAAGGATGCCCTGGTTCATTGCAATTGAAATATCTACCTGTGAATGGTCCTCTACCTTGTCCAAATCTGCCTCCTCCTCTAGGAGTGTATCCACCTCTTTGATCAGAAAATATCTCTTTGCCTTTGTCATTGCTGCCTTGTCCTTGTTCTCTATTACCTCTGCCCCTATTTGAACTACCTCCTCTTCCACCATTGTTTGATCTTTCTTGCTTCCTTTTCACCTTTTCTTTTGCTCTAATGGCCAACTGAAAACATTCTCCTAATGTCCTTGGCAATTGCAAACCAATCTCATCTTGTAGATTGTACCTCAAGCCATTGATGTACCTGGCTATTTTCTCATCCTCTTCTTCATAACCTCCTCTGATACTAAGCTTGTGAAATTGCTCAGTATAGGACATAACATCCAAGTCCTTTTGCTTTAAATTATGCCTCATCCTTTTCACATGAATGGTATAATCAGATGGTAGGAACTGCTCTTTGACCAAACTCTTCATCCTTGCCCATGTAGAGACTTTTGCCAATCCTCTAGCCATCCTATCATTCTGAAAACTAGTCCACCATGTCAATGTTGTGCCTCTCAACTTAGTTTTGGCAAACTTAACCTTCCTCTCTTCATCCATCTCCTCAAACTCAAAGTAGTTTTCTAAGGCATCAAGCCATCCCAACACCTCTTCACTATCCATCTTCCCTTGATAGATAGGCAAGTCTATGTGACTCTTCCCTCCATGACCTTGTACTGCCTTCAACAATCTGAGTAACCTCCTTTCCTCAGGGTCCTCTGTCTCATCTACTTGTTGTTCCTGATTTACCCTCACATGCTCTTCATCTTCATCATTTTCTTCTTGGTCTTCTTGGTCTTCTCTCCTCCTACTCCTCTCAAGGTTATTTATCCTTGCTTGCATGGTCTCTCTCTCCCTTCTCCATTGCCTTTCTTCTCTTGCTCTGGCCTGCTCTCTTGCTACTTCTTGTTCCCTTCTTTCTCCTCTCTCCCTTTCCAAGATTTCCTTCAACTCTTCCAACTCTCTTTCCAATTGGTTTTTTGGTGCCATTTCTAATTCTCCAATCCCTAAAGGACCTACTCACTGCTCTGATACCACTCTGATGCAGAGGGTCAGGGACTTTGAAAGAAACACCAAGTTACAAGACTACAATGATTCACTCTCAACCTTTCAACTAGGCACCAACATGGAGATAAGGCCTCAACTTTGCATTCATGACTTATTTGCTTCCCTTATGGTTCCAAACCATTGGAATGATCTCAAAGGACTCAACCTAACCTAACTCAAATGGTTTTCAAGCCCTAACCCTTTGTCTTGAACAAAACTCACCTTTGTTCCTCAACTATCCTTCTAGCCCTATTAGGCCTTTAGCGAAGGATTCTTGATCTTTTCCTCAAACTTTACAAATGAACCCCCAATCTAATGATTGTTTCAGATGTGGTTTGTGATGAAAAACATCATATCAACTTCCTGGTATCACTTGTTTCAGACAATCTCTCTTTAAAACCTGTTGTTTCCTCAAAACTAGGCCTAATTAGCCCTTTTTTTTAAAGCAACCCCTCTTTAAAGTTGTCCCCTAACCATGAAACTCTCAACAGTCTCTCAAAAAATTCCCAAACCAAGGATTTTTAGACTTTTAGTCCTCTATGTCACCCTTAACATGCCCAAATACAAAACCCTCCTTAAATTGGCTTAAAGCTAGGGCTTCCTGGTTCTAGGTCTTCTAAACACTTCCAAACCTTAATCTTAGACTTTTCACTATTAATTCAACACATATCAACTATTGCAACTCAAAAATATACCTCTTGTTAAAGCAGATCCTTCACTGCTATACCCTAGGGTCCATCCTCATGCCTTTTGCTTTGCTAAATCACTATGCACACATTAGTTTTCCTCTTCCCTGCACATTACATTGTTAGTTTCTTATGGTACATGTTAAATGTGATCCATTTCATAGGTTTTCAGTCATAATACTCCATGAAATGGATCATTCATTCATTAAAACTCTCAAAATAGTGCAAAATCTGTCTTTTCCTGTAGACAGTCAGCAAAAAATGTACAAGAACTGATCTCTTTTCCTTATCAGAACATGTGAGAGGTGTTAAATCTTGTAAATACAAACCCCTAAGGCATCCAAATGCATATAACTTCAATAGGAATCAATGGTTCATCAAGAAAACACAAAAAATGCAAGAAAATAGAAATTTTGTTGAATTTTCTGAGAACAGTCCGTACAATGCTTTCACCAAACGCCTCACCTCCATACAAATGATTCTCCTGGGGTTATAGATCAATCCCCCAACTTTCCCAACCAATTAGAGTCGGTTTCCATTACATTAAGGTTGATTAACCCCCTAAACTCACTTACCCGCCCAAACTGAAATTCAAAAATTTGAAATTACAAACTTACATTTTATTGATTTATATGGACTAAAAACTATCTAAACTTTAATATCTAACCATAATTGATCTAATTAGAACATCATAAACCTACCTACACCTCTTGGACACTATTGGTCCACTTACAAGGTTCTTTTGTCCTATGGTCCTTTCAGGACCCTTAAGACTTTTAACATTCTCATTACATCTATTCATCCCAAATGCCATTATAGGCTCCAAAAGGTCATAATTGATGTTATGACTTGCTTGAAAGGTCCTCCTGACCCTTGCACACTCCTGATCCTTGAAGTGTTCCTTGAAGGGCTTGGGTTCTCCTGCACCAATTAACATATTACATGCATCGCCACCTGCATCACAAAATGTTAAAGTCCAGATCCATCATACATAAAATCATAAAACATGCATCACATCCTGCATTACACACATTAGTTGCATCCATATAAGTATCAACATATAACATCATAAACATGTACATGTATTACATCATCATGATCACCCATCATAAAATCATAAACATACACATATGCATAAATAGAATCACACATCATATACATAACATGGTGTCAATAAGACTTGTTACACATCATATAAATATCCAGATCAAATGTCCATCACATAGCCCATAATAATGCCCATCAATACCATCAAAAAACATATGCATCGTATACACTCTATATACATCATAATCACAAAATAAAGTACAAGTACAAGGATTTGAATCAAATACTTTGTACTGTCCACCCTACACCTATCAAAATTTGGTATCATGTCATCTACCAAAAGAGTTGCATGCGTCTGACCTCTATGGAGAGTCAGGCACCGGCCCTCTGTGAGGGGGGGTCCCTTGTGAGTCACTATATCCTCGGGTCCATGTCCCTAGTGACTAGGATGGTGTGGGCATCTGAGGAGCCTGTTGGACATAATGAAACATGCGTTGTGCTAGAACTGGAACCACATGCTGATAAGCAACCATCTAGTAGGTCGCCTCCCTCATGTACTCATCTCTCTTTACAACCTGATACCTGGCTGCATTTCAATCATGTCTATAGTTGTCTTGATCCCCACTAATGGATCTCGGCTCCTACGTCCATGCATCTTGTGCCAACCTCAGCTAATCTCTCTCTTCTCCCAGTCGTGACACCTACTATGTGGCCCTATCCCTCTCATCCTGCATCTGTGCCTGCATAGCTTGTATCTATGCCTACAATCCCTGCACCTCTAGCCCTATCTCGACACCCCTAACCTGTGTTGCCTATGCCCAACTCTATGCCACATCTCTCTCCATGATCTCTGCCTGAGCCACTGCTACATCCCTCTCCCCTGTAGATTTTGCACCTGTCTCCGTGTTGCATCCCTCTCCCCCTGTAGAGTATGCACCTGTATCTATGTTGCATCCCTCTCCCCCTATAGATTCTACACCTGTATCATTGTTGCATCTCTCTCCCCCTACAAAGTCTGCATCTGTATCTGTGTTGCATCCCTCTCACCCTGCATGGTCTATATATGTCCCTATGCTGCATCCCTCTCCCTCTGTAGGGTTTGCACTTGTACCTGCACTGCATCCCTCTCCCCCTATAGGTTTTGCACCTGTCTTTGTCCTACATCCACCCTCTCCTACATCAGCCCCGTCTCTTTGACTATCTGATCAGCCACCTCTACCCTAACGCGACGATCATCTCGCTAATGCCTCAGCTCAATCCTCTCTCTCAACAGTCCCTCCACCTACCTCCTCAAGTCCTCCATGTCCCTCTCTACCTGTGTCATATCCTTTGATGATATTGGGTCTACCGCTACCTCCTTCCCCCTAGCCTGTCGGATAGCCATTGTTGCCTCTAACCGGTCTCATTGCCATCTCGTAGCAACCGCCTCCTCATGCTCCCTGGCAACCTCTGCTCATAGTCCACTCACCTCAACCTCTAGCTCATCCCTCTCCACCTGTATCCATGATGCCTCATGTGCTAGGCTATCCCAATCCCTTTGTCCCTCTACTCGCACCCTAGCTACCTCCTCTCGTAGCTTGCTCACCTTTTCCTCTAGCTGACATCTCACCGTCTTTGTATCTCTCAACCTATATTCGACAATTTGTAATCTTTCCACGACCCCTCTCAGTAGTATGGTCAGATCCTCTCCTATCAGTGGCACCATCGATAGTGGGGGAATATCATGTACCTCTGTATCCATCACCTTCGCCTCCCCCTCCTCTCTCTCATCCATCATCTCCACATCAACATCATCTCCCATATCCTCTCCCCTAATCTCCACCCTGGCACTCCTCCATGGTCTCCTCCTCACTCCCTCCTACTGCCCTGCTACCCCAGCTGCCTCATGCCCTCTCCCATCCCCCTGCTACCCTGCTATCCCTACCTCCTCTACCTCAATCCTCACTCTAACCCTCCTTTGTTGTCTCCTCCTCATCCTCTTTGGTTGTCATGTGGCCCCAGCCTCACCCTATCCTCCATCTTGTTGTCTTGCAGCCCCCGCATCCTCCCACTGCCCCATCTGCCTCCTGTCCTCACCTCTGCTACACCCTCCTCCCTCTCCTCTACTTAGCCAATCATCACTCATCCTCTGATCCAAACCCTAGGGCCCCACAATTGGCTCCTTTGCAGTAATCTATGGAAGTTGGTGATGTCTACACCACCTGGCATATCAATCTGTCACCCTTGCCTCTATCTCCCCCCAGTCCTCCCCAGGTAGGGGAATAGTTGCAATGTCTCCCAATGCTCTCTAGAAAACCTTAGCGAAATTAGATCTCCCCATGGCCACTCTCGGTTGATCCGTTGAAACATGTTCGGACCCTACAAAATATCCTGTACAATCTCGAACTGTCTGGCCACTCTATCTGGCCTAAGCACCTCCACTATGTGAGGCTCCCTCCCGACTAAAAAGAATTTGTGCTGAAGTAGCCTCGGTGTCTACTCTCATCCTCCCCCCATCTCATAAATCATCAAAACATGTACGGTCGCCACACTATGTGCTCCTCCTATAGGTCGTCCAAGGTCCTCCTCCATCTTTCTAGATCCCCCTAGCCCTCATGGTGAAAAACCTATCCCTCCTCCTGATCATACCACCAAGCTATGGGTGTTGTCTCATCTACCTATCCTTCCCTCACCACTCCTAGCCTGGCGACACTAATGTGTTCCCAGGCCCATACCTGCAACAGTGTCACATGTGTCACACTAAGCACCTCTTGGTAATAGATGATGTGCATGTCTTTGTAAATTTGTTCCAGTATGCATGTACCCCATACAAACTTCCCCTCTCTCACCTCGACAATGTGTCGAATCACCTCCATAAACCTCAAGATGTAGAAATTCCCGCTCCGGTCTGGCAGTAGTAATCCACTGATCATCCCACATAGATATAGTGGTAATGGTGGCAACCTCAATGACAGGCATCAGTCCACATCCAACCTCCCCCTCTGCATAGGTAGGTCATCTCGCCTAAACAACACCCACACGATGTGATCCAGCTCCTCCCCCACTGACGTCGTCGCACTCACCAAATGGATTGCTATGGGCAACCTCAAAATCCTCCATACATCCTCCAATGTCACTGTCATCTCCCCTATAAGAAGATGGAACATCGACGTCTTTGAACTCCATCACTCTATCAATGTTGTTAGTAGCGCCCGATGTGCTCTAATCGTCACATATCTTAATAGATGAAGCAATCCTCCTGTATATGTCTAAAAATGGTCATGATTAAGCTTGTTAATTAATTAAATATGATTTATTTAATTAATTCCTCTAATGTCATCTACATATAAATAAATTTAATTATTTATTTATATCGTTCATCTTCCAAATTCTTCTACCTTAAATTAAATAAATAATTTTATTTAATTACTAACATTTCTACCCTCCGCTTAATTAAATTAAATAAATTTGTATAATTTATTTATATTTAATTATCATTTTATTCCAAAGTTTAAATATTTTGAATATTTAAATAATGGAATATTCTCCATCCCATTTTCGAATTTTAAAATATTAAATATGTTATTTAATATTTTCCATCTCACTCTAATTTCATTTTTAAACATAATTAAATATGAATTATTTAATTATGTGGGTTTCCATTTCCATCTTCACTCCTAATTAAATAAATTTAATTTATTTAATCCTAATTCATTATTAACTCACCTTCCCAAAATTCTAACTCATGCTAACTCGCCCTTCTAAATTCGTATCTTATCCTTCAAAATGAAATTTTCCCTTCGAACTCAATAAAGAGAAAGGAAACCTTCCATTCTTCTGTCCACTTTCGAAAATCTCTCGCCATCCATTCGGAACAAGCTTAATCCGGACCGTCGATCGATTCAGCCAATCAAACTCGTTTGAAAACTCTATAAAAGCATGTGCAAATTCAAGCCTTGGTTGAATCATCCACCTACACTTTGCATAATCGCTCACATATGCACACTTCGTATACTCATTTACATAGCCATATTTTCATCAGCCTTTGCATGCATATTAGTTTTAATAGCATAGCAATATTTCTCATACTAGCATAGCTTTCTTGCATTTTGCATATTATGCATTTTTAGATTTCATCTCGTTCTTCATGCTGCCATTTTGTTGAGCTCTACCTGCTGATCTGAGAGCCATTTCGAAGCAACAAAACGCTGAAGTTAGAGGAGGATAAGACGGTTTCGAGAAGCTGCTGTTACGGTTTGCGTATTTCATTTTTCTTTTACAGCTTTTTCGATTTAATGTTTTATTAACATGTGTTTGAATTTTTATTTAGATTTGATCCAATTTTCTCACACACATTAAAATGGCGCCCACCGTGGGGCATTTGCCCTGTTTTTAATATCTACTTGCAGGTTTTATTGATTTTTTTGATGCAGATCTGACAATTTTTGGACAAAACTGCAAGTTTTACCAATTTCTTGATATCTTCTACACAGAAGCGAATTTTTCTACAATATTTTTACAGAGTCTTTGAAATCATCTCAAGAGGCTACAGTAAAAAAATTGAGAGTGTATCATCGTTTTTGTAAAAGTTATCGTAATTTTATGTTTTTTCATAAAATTGGTTTTCTGAATGCAAATCAGCGATTTTTTTTAATTTTTTTACATTTTCAGAAATCTCTTTAAATTCTAATGGGGGTTTGTGTTTTACAGATTTAATTTTGAGGTCAATACAGTGCGAAAAAAATCCGATCTTCATTTTCTGTGTGATTTCCATAAATCCGCGTTTCTGAGAGCAAAACAGAGAATCTTTCTGACTTCTTTACATTTCTGGAAAGCTCTCAGAAAATTAACAGGGATCTCTTCTTTGAGTTTTCATTTTTTTAGATCAATAAAATCGTCAAAAACTGAAATATAATTCGGCTATGCCAAAAAAAAAAAAAAACATGTCTCTAAAATTGCAATTTGTTTTGATGAGTTTTTTTTAGTTTTTTTTTTTGCTGCATTATAATCATTTTTTTTCTTGTAGGTGAATCACATGGAGCTGGAAAAGCATTGGGATCAATTAGCACCTTTGAAGATTCCTACAGCGCCTCGGAGGTCTGTTATAGCACACTTTTGAAAAAGGTTGCAAATTGTAATTTGTAATTTAATTTGACTGAATCCGACGCAACCGCGGACAGTAATAACTTTAAAAGAATGAAGCAATCCTAGGGTAGTCACATCTGGATAAAATGAAGCAATCCTAGGGTAGTCACATCTGGATAAAAAGAAGCAATCTAGGATAGTCACCAAACATTTGAATCTTGCAGTTAAAATTGAACAATCTGTTTTTGGTGAAGCAATATCTTCACCTAGATTAGCTCATCATTATTTGGGTTTTAAAAAGAACATTTGCTTGCTGTGATTGTGGCAATAGGTCTATGCTCTCCCCTTAACTGGGTGATCAGAATACCAGACTTGCCTTTTAAATTCATGCAATGTTATTTTTCTTTTCAATTACATCCTTTAGAGAGCCTGCCGTAGTGGGAAAAAGTACTCACCCTACGGGAACGACTCAAGTGGGTTCAAGCCAAAGCCAGGCTATTCCGCCCCACTATAAAATTTAAAGCGAATTTGGGGAAACCCTCTTTTGCCGGTAGTGTGCAAGATAACCATCCCCAAAGCCTTTGTTCTAAAGGTTGGGAGGTCTCCTGAGGGAGTTTATTATTGCCGCACCGAACGGAAATCCTTACTACGAACCTAGTGTAGTGGCCAGCCGAGTCAGTTGCCAAACATTCTGATAATCACAGTGCAAGGGGAGGGAAGAATCTGCCCCCAAGATACTCACCATATAACTGCCAAGGACCGTTTGCTCAGGGGACCCGGTATCCACTTCCGTAACTCTGAGTACGCGCCTGGAAAAGACAAAAACACGGGCGCCCCTTCGGGGGTGACACGGCTGTGTGAGTCGACGCAGTTCTAAGATGTGGGCTGTTGATTACTAGAATGACCTACTTGAGCACTTAAGAGTGAGTCTGTCTGAACTGTCTTTCATGTGCAAAAACCTGTGAAAACATTTGATGAAAAACATTTTTTGATCAAACACTTCATGTTAGTATAGTGCTTTAAGGAACAATTGTTTTCAAAAATGTTTGTTGTGTCTTCCATTACATTAATTTAGATAAAGAGATCATTCAAAAGAAACATGAAGAACAACAACTGAAAGCCACTTAAGAGTTTTTGTCATATCATTGCTTCAAAAACATTTCCAAATACCTTTCTCCATGCTTAGGGATTGGAAGTCAACAAAGTTTCCCAAGAAATCAGTTTCCAAGAGAGTCAAGAAACCTAAGAAACCCTTAGGATACAAGAAAACACTGCAAAAGAGGAAATTCTTATACAAAAGTCGACAAGTCTTGCTTCACTATCGAGGATTTCTTCACAGATATCAGGATTTTGTTAGAGGATTCACTGATGAATATGCTGTAAATCCCTTAGATTCTCGAGCTTATTATCAAAGAAGAGCTTTATCACAACAGCATAATCATAACCAACCTCTTGAATTTGACAACATACCACAACCTTCCATAGAGTATCCTTCACATCCCAATCAAATCCTTCATTAATTTTGGAACCTTTCTTCAAAAACAAAGATCAAAACTTTAAGAGTGCATCTCTCAAGCAACTTTCTTATTTTTGGTTCAACTTCCCCAACAGGATTCAGAAATCCTTCATCAATTGGAAGCCACAATCAATAAATTAGGAGCATCCTTGATCATATCATAAGATTCTACATCTTATCGGATCATTATCATCGCACTTGTCAAAATCGTGATCTAAGTCTAGAAGAATTTTTCAAAATCATATGCCTATCTTCACAAGATCCCAATTCAATAAATTGAAGGACGAAATTCAACAAGAAGGACATACTCAAAACATTCAAGAGGAGGGTGAAAGTAGCAATTCTCTTTACATCATGAATCGTAATCCACTTTTTGACAAAGATACAGATAACAGAGAAGAAAATCCGTTCCATCAATACAAAGACATGAATAGAACACAGATAGATAGTGATGAGGAACAAGATGAGGAACGTCTTAGAGAGGCTGAGCAAGATCCAAAATTCCATAAAGCCATTGAAAAGATCTTGCAGCGAGACAAGGAAAAATATTTTCGCTATCTAGCCGAACAAGGGGCTAAGTTACCTCATAACTTTAATACTGAAAATTTGAAAAACAAACCTGAAGAAACACCCCTTTCTGATCTTAGTGCCTTGACCCAACAAATCAAGGCACTTCAAGGACAAGTTAAAGAATTACAAGGGGGAACAACCACAAAGAAATACACTCTTGAGGACATTTGTCCTTATCCTTTTGACCGAAGTCTAAACATGATTCCTTTTCCCCAGCATTGGGAAATACCAAAATTTGATCGCTATAATGGGAAAACGGATCCAATTGATCACGTTAGAGACTTCAGGAACATGACATTGGAATTCGCTCACGAAGATACTTACTTGTTGCGATTGTTTCCTAGGAGCCTTGGAGTTAACTCTATGGAATGGTTATCTAAGATTACACCTCCCGTCAAGACATTTGAAGAATTGATCAACCTATTCATATCACAATATGCTTACAACATACAACACCCGATCACCATGATAGATCTTTGCAAAGTTGCACAAAAACCTGGTGAATCCTTCATTACGTTTCTACAAAGATGGAGAAGAATGTTCGCCAGATATCCACGTCCTGTTCCTGAAAAGGAAAAGATAGTTACTTTCATTAACAGTTTAAATTCAGAGATGAGCTATCATTTGAACTTACATTGCCCTTCTTCTTTTGAGAAAATGATTGAAGATGCCTTAACCATTGAAAATGCTTTGGTCAAAAGAGGGATAATAAAGCATGACAAAGAAAATCCCAACTCATCCAACCATCACAATAATCAGGACAAATCTAAATTCTGGACTCGCAACAAAAATATGGTGAATGATGGTGTTGTTGAGGCAAATCATGCCTCAACCAAGCCCTTTGTCCTCAGCACTCCAAACACTCGCAACAACAATGTCAACTCAATTGCAAATCACGAAAATAATCCTCCTCCTCAGAGGAACAATACAAATCAGCATTCAACTTCCCATCAAGGGACTTCAAACAACAACCAGGGTTATCGAGGAAACAATAACAATCACAATTCTTTAGGAAACACCTCAAATTCAAATCCACAAAGATTTTCGTTCTTCTCCAATAGAAGATCTTTCACTCCATTGGGTCAATCCCTAGAATCTGCATTCAAAGAGTTGATGGCCAAAAATGTTATTACTTTACCGCCTCAACGAAATTATGAACCCACTATAAAGCCTCCATCATGGAATGAGGCATACTATTGTGATTATCATCGATGTAAAGGTCACCGCACCAACAACTGCCAAGCCTTGAAAAATGCCATTCAAGACTTGATTGATAATGACATCATCACAGTAGAAGGAAATCAACAAACCAATGCAGACCACCAAGCATTTCGCAATCCTTTACCTAATTATCAAAAAGGTGAGTCTTCTGAAAAAAAGGTGAATCACATCAATGATGACCATATCATCAACCATCTCTATGCAGATGATGAGCGGGTGAATGTCATAAAAGTCAACCAGAAGGTGGAATATCGAGAAGTCAATGCAACAACAAGAGCGCAAGCCAAAGTGGTCTTAAAGGGTGCCTCCTCGAGATCCATTGAACCTCCACCTCAACATCAATATGATTTGGTCAATCAACTTCGAAAAACCCCCGCTCAAATTTCTATTTTTGAACTATTAAAGATTTCTCCGGCCCATAAAGAAATTCTTGAAAAAGCCCTTATTGAAACCAACGTATCTACTGATTTGGATGTGAATCAATTTCAAGCCATGGTAGGGCATTTGTCCTCGCCCACTTGTCTTTCATTTTCTGATAAAGATGACGTTTCCATAACCCATCCTCATAACTCCTCTTTGTACTTAGAAGTCATGGTCCATAAATTTCGCATTAGACGAGTTCTAATAGATGGAGGTGCTGGTTTGAACATCTGTACTTTGAAGTTGGTAAAAGCCTTAGGATTTTCTGAGGACTCTATTGATTTCAGAAGAAAGATTACCATAAAAGCTTATGATGATGAAGAAAGAGCATCCAAAGGTCTAATCATGCTGCCAATCAGAGTGGGCCCTGTTATAAAGAATACTTTTTGTCAAGTACTGGATCGCGATCTGGCATATAACATTTTGTTGGGTCGTCCTTGGATCCATGAAATGCAAGCCGTCCCATCAACCTACCATCAATGTCTCAAGTTTCCTTATGATGGACAAGAAATCACGATACCTGCTGATAATTCCAACACTCAAACTTGTGCCAACATAAAGGCCAGTCAAGATACTTTGGTCCCTAATAATCGAGAAGCTCATACTAGTACTTCTCTAAAGATTGACACACAAATCAGTCAATTGACCAATAGCTTTGACAAAAAGATGAAATTCAAGGATCATGGAGTTGGAGAATACTCCCTTTGTCTTGTCAATTTACCTACATCACCTCGATCACATGGACAACCATCTATCAAGGAACATCAAACATCAGCAGCATCAACATCAAAGCAAACACCAATAGAGCCAATTATAAAATTTAATGGACAATTCATCAAAGAAAAATTCCCCATGGAACATCCTGAGGATATAGAAATTTTAAATTGGCTCTATAAAGGTGAAGATGAAGTAGTCTCTAATGTTAAATTACCCACGGACAAATATGGAAAAGGGTACTCAATCATGCAGAAGATGGGCTATGATGAAGGTCCTATCGGAAAAAGGAAGGAAGGAGTAGTTGAACCTATTCACCTTCACGGACTTGCTGCAAAAGAGAAAACTGGATTAGGTTATGATACTCACTCCAAAAAAAACACATCCAAACAACTACATGGCGCTGTCTTCGCATTGCAAGAAAGCTCAGATTCGCAAGAAGCATGCTTGACAACAGTTCAGAATTTCGTGGATAACAATTTTGACACAGACTCGGCTGAATATGAATGGGACACCATTTACAATGATGAATTTTGGAGAGATAAAGAGGTTGATGTAATACACCAGTATGCCCCAACTCTAATTGAAGGTGAAGGGTCAGGGTCCCAACCACAAGAATCTGAACCACAAATCAACTATGATTCTAGTGATACTGAGTTAGATCTAAATGAACAAGATTATCATGAGGATAGTATCATCATTGACTCACGTCATACCTCGGATCCTACCGATCACTCTGTTATGACCATGACCATAGCCGATTTCACACAACCTAACGATCCTATACCCTTGATTTATCCGGATCTCATTGATTGGGATTCATCTGAACCTATCAATATACCTATGTTTCCAAGTGATGAAGCTATTGTAAACTTCCTTTCCGCAGATGATACAAATGATTGTTCCACCAGTGATTTTCGACATAGAGTTTTTGATCAGGAGAGTGTCAAGTCTCCTAGCTGCAAAAGTAAAAGCAAAAAAGAAAGATCTAATGGTGAAAACCAGAATCTGGCAGTATTAGATCAAATAAAAGATAAAATAAAGAGCGTATCTGATGGTGAAAACCTCTTAGAGGCACCAAACGATGGGAATTTTGACACTCTCCCGGAGCACTACCATGAGCGATCGCCTATTCTGATTGAGTCTACAAATGCTGTCGATCTCGAGACTTCTGACAAACCAAGAATTTTGCAGTTAGCCGCATCTATGACAGAGAAAGAAATACCAAAGTTTATGGAATTCCTGAAAGCAAACCAAGTCAATTTCGCATGGTCTTATGCTGACATGCCTGGTCTGGATCCTGATCTTATCATGCATCATTTGTCTATCAAACCAGGGGTCAAGCCGGTAAAGCAAAAACTCAGAAAAATGCACCCTCATGTTGCATTATTAGTTAAAGAGGAACTGAGAAAACTTCTTGATGTGGGCTTCATCAGACCAATCGACTATGCAGAATGGATCTCCAATATTGTACCTGTATCCAAACCGGATAAAACTGTTAGAATATGTACAGATTTTAGAGATCTTAATAAAGCATGTCCTAAGGATGATTTCCCACTGCCAAATATCGACACCATAGTTGATCTAACAGCTGGCCACGCCATGTATTCATTAATGGACGGTTTTTCTGGATATAACCAAATCAAGATTGCACCCGAAGATCAAGAGAAAACAGCCTTCACATGTCCATGGGGAACTTATTGTTGGAATGTCATGCCTTTTGGTTTGAAAAATGCTGGAGCTACCTACCAAAGAGCCATGACTACCATCTTTCACGACATGATGCATGTCTTCATGGAAGATTATGTGGATGACATATTGGCAAAATCATACACCAGAGAAGGACATCTTGAAGTATTGTCCAAAATATTTGCAAGATTACAGAAATTCAAAGTTCGCCTCAACCCTAAGAAATGTGTTTTTGGGGTCAAGTCTGGAAAACTCTTGGGGTACATTATTTCAGAAAAAGGAATTGAAGTAGATCCAGCAAAAGTTCAAGCAATTATGGAAATGCCCCCACCAAAGAACATCAGTCAGCTAAGATCACTACAAGGACGACTTCAATCTATACGGAGGTTCATCGCACAATTGGCTGACAAGAGTTTACCATTCACACATCTACTGCATAAAAATGTTCCTTTTAAGTGGGATGACAAATGTGAATTGGCTTTTCAGAAAATTAAAGAATATCTAATGACTCCACCGGTTCTCATATCACCAGATCCAGACAAATCACTCATCTTATACATTGCTGCAACAGAAACATCTCTGGGGGCACTACTAGCACAAGAAGACACTACCGGGAAGGAACGTGCAATCTACTACATCAGTAGAACATTAACAAGTCATGAGCTCAACTACACTTCTATTGAGAAGGCTTGTCTGGCAGTAGTCTTTGCTTCACAAAAGTTTCGGCATTACATGCTGACCCATACGGTCAATTTGGTTTCGAAGATTGATCCACTCAAGTATTTGTTGAGCAAGGCCTCATTGACAGGAAGGTTAGCGAAATGGGTAATGATTCTAAGTGAGTTTGACATACACTATGTTGACCGCAAGGCCATCAAAGGACAAATTATAGCTGATCAATTAGCAGAAGCACCACTACAAGCAGATCATCCCTTGCACATTGAATTTCCAGATGCAGATGTCTTCACTGCAGAATCCAAACAACCATGGTCATTATACTTTGATGGTTCTTTCACTCAACATGGATCGGGAGCAGGCATACTTTTTGTCACCCCTCAAGGACACACCATTCCTCGTTCATATCGGCTAATGTTCCCATGCACCAACAACATAGCTGAATATGAGGCATTAATCACTGGACTCAAGATAGCACTGGAATGGAGAATAACAGAGTTACAGGTATATGGTGACTCACAATTGGTCATTTGTCAGATCAATAATGACTACCAAACCAAAGATGAAAAACTGCTACCTTATAAAAAGATGGTGGATGACTTCAAGAAATACTTTGTGGACATCAAATTTACACAAATTCCAAGGCTTGATAATAAAGCAGCTGATGCTATGGCTACGATCGCATCATTGTTACAACTCCCGAAACTCAACATCGTTATGAATTTCTGGTGGAACAATCATTTACACCTGCTTATGATACACCCGAAAGCCAAATCGTTTGTCATTTGGTAGGATCCGATTCGCCTTGGTACGGAAAAATTTATGCCTACCTCAAAGACGACATCTTACCACCTGATCTATCTCGTAACCAAAAACGCAACTTTATCCGCCAATCCGCTCGCTATACCCTCATCGCTGATACCCTTTATCGCCGTGGTCTTGATGGTACTTTACTCCGATGTCTTGAACGCGAAGAATCTGATAAAGCTTTACAAGAAGTTCATGGTGGCATCTGTGGTACTCATTCGAGTGGACTGACCTTATCTAAGAAACTGATTAGAATGGGTTACTATTGGCCTACAATGGAGAGGGAATCATTCACTTTTGTGAAAACATGTTCAAAATGTCAGATTCATGGGAATCTCATTCATGCTCCTGCACAAGAACTTCAACCATTTACACCAACCTGGCCATTTTCTCAATGGGGGTTAGATCTAGTGGGCAAGATTCATCCTTCTTCATCAAATGGGCATAAATTTATCATCACAGCAACAGAGTATTTCACCAAGTGGATTGAGGCAGTCCCTCTTACCAAAGTTACCGGCAAACAAATATCCTCATTCATACTTAACTATATTATTTGTCGGTATGGCATTCCCAACTCCATTATTACAGATAATGGACGTCCATTCAAAAATCAGGATGTTGATGAACTTTGTGAGAGATTCCACATACAGCACAGATATTCAACACCATACTATCCACAAGGGAATGGCCAAGCAGAAGCCTCAAATAAAACCATATTGAAAATCTTGAAAAAGACTGTGAATACATCAGGGAAAGATTGGCACGTTCAACTCAATCCTGCTTTATGGGCCTACAGAACCAGTGTCCGCACACCAACAGGGGCAACACCATTCGCCCTTGTTTATGGAGCAGAAGCTATATTGCCCTTAGAAGTTGAGATTCCCTCACTCAGAGTATCCTTGAAAGGCCTCACAACAGATGATGAATACAGAGTTTCCCGCCTTCAAGAACTGGAACTTCTAGACGAAAAGAGGCAAAGAGCTGCTGATCATTTGAAAGCCTATCAACAAATGATGTCTCGTAGCTACAACCATAAAGTAAAGCCACGTACCTTTCAAGTGGGTGATCTTGTTCTGAAAGAGAATCCACGCAATCAACAAGACAGAGAGAAGAAAGGAAAGTTTGAACCAAATTGGCTAGGTCCTTATGTGGTTATCGCCGTCTATGGTTCAGGAGCCTACAAGCTATCAACGCCAGAAGGGGACCTGTTTGACGAGCCTATCAACAGCATGCATCTAAAAAAGTATTATGTCTAAGGCGGTTATTATTATCGAAAAGTCCTGAAAAAAAAATCCAAAAAATCAAAAGTCCTAAAAAATCCAAAAAAAAAAAAAAAAAAAAAAAAAAAAAGTCTCAAAAAAAAAAAAAAAAATCAAAAAAAAAATAAAAAAAAAAATCAGAAAATGTCATAGGGTGAAAACCTGGCAAACAGGCAGTCTATTGACAAGAAAAATGCAATAAAAACAAATAGTGAAAATCTGGCAAACAGACGCTATTTGGAAGCTCTCCATCTATTAGTTCATGTTCTGCACTTAACTTTTCAGTCTTCATTTCATGCATCTTTTCCATCATCTTAGGGTCACACCAGCACCATGCTATCATCATTTGCCTTGAGCGATAATGTCTTATCATGGCTTGATTATTATTCACTTCAACAAGTTGTGACGATACCTAGGGCAAACGTGGGGCATATTGGGGGCAATCACCTTTCAAACAGTAAGACAATGACATCAAAGCCAATCACCCAAAACAAAACAACCAAATTAAACCAAAACATCCAACCATTGATCCATATCGCAGTAGCTTTCAGTTGCGTACCTTATCATGACTCATATCTGGATGATCTCTAATCTGAATAATGTTTGGAATCACAGTATTTCATTTTTGAATAATGGTTGTTTAATTTTCGATATCATTTCTCTGGAGCACACTCGATGATGTACTGAACTAGAGTGGCGAGGAAAGAGGATGATTTTTTCTTTGTCTGTTGTCTGGAGGTTAATCATTTATCGGTTGCAAATATGTCATGAGACGTGATGATTTATCATTGATGACAGTTCCAAATTTGCATCAGATAGTGGTTAGTCTTTGTCTGTTTACGCAAGAAATGCTCAGGTCATCTCGGTTCAATTATACCTAGATGCTTGTGTTCACTTGCTATATCAAAAATCATGAAAGTTGTACTCAGGTCATCATTGGTGCTAATTTCCCCTCTGATGCTTGTACATACTTCCAACATTTTAAAAGCGCTCTATGATGATTCCAGAAAATATACCAACAAGCTCAACAAAATGGTCAGTTTCATTTAGTTGCATTTCATTTTAGATCATTTATACATACCTGCATAGTGGATTTGCACCCGAGTTTTGAAAGGATAATAATCACATCAATGGATGTCATGTCTCTTTGGACTGCTTGTGGAGGACATTTGAACATTTGTTTCATCATCACCTTTCACCTGCATTATCATTTATCATTTATCATTCATTTGCATATCATTTAGTTTCTCTATCATCTTCATCTCATTAACACTTTATCATTTTCATATTCATTTCATGTTCCTTTTATACATTCACTATTATTTCATTCATTATCATTTTCGTTATCATATCTTACCATGCAGTTCATTTCATATCACTTATCATTTTCATACATGTCATTATCATTGCATTTCATTTTATCATTTCACTTGATCATCCTTATAGAACATTACATTCATATCGTATCGTTAATCATCCTATCATTTTCCATATCTTTTCATTTTGCAAATTCATTTGTCATCCTGTATCATCTTACATTTGAACATTCAAAAAACAAATACTCCATATATACATTTTCATATCATTTTCATAAGTCATCCACCTGCATGACATCATTAGTCTACATCATCAGTCATCATCATCATCATAAAAACATCATATCGAATCATCCTGCAAATCATGGTAGTCATCAAATCATTAAAATTCATATCAAAATCCATAACACAAAAAAAAAAAATGCATATCACATCATAAATGCACATCACATCATCACAAATCATCGCCGCTGCATATCATTACTCATCAAAAATAATACAAATGTCCAATGTCCAATGAAGCTAAAAATTCCAAAGAGATACATGAGATATGACCAAAATAACGTACATGCTCCAAACATAATAGACATCGAGATGTGTGAATGAATCAATAATGATACATCAAAAATATCAGAGCCCCCTGATAGGGTTGGCCTCTGTGATGGAAGTCTTATCTCCTGCCCCAAGATCTCTGTGTGGTCCCGACACACCTCGATTTTGAAAAACTCAATCAAAATCTCTCTATCTATCAATGCCTCACAGCATGCAATCGCAACCCATATCAAAGTGACCAATATCAGTGACTCATCTCAAGTGACCCATATCAATGGCCCATATCAGTAACCCATATCAAGTGAACTATATCAGTGACCGATATCAGTGACTCATACCAGTGCATCATATCACAGACCCATATCACCCAATCAATCCTATCAGGCAAACCAATACACAAATTTATCTAGCTCGATACCATATCAATCTGATCTACCATCAATCACTATTTGTTTTCTATCGCAGAAAGAAAATTTATCAAAAAGGAAATCATTCATCTACTATTTGTTTTCTATCGCAGAAAGCAAATCTATCAAACACTTTATCAGTCATTTACTCTTTGTTTTTCTCTTTTCGGGAAGCAAAGTTATCAGTTCATCATCATCATTTTACCATTTCCATCAAAAGGGGCATCATATCAACAGGGGCATCTTTTTCATCATTTATCGGGAGCTAAATCACTGTCTCTTCGGCAGAATATCATTATCCAATCTTCTTTATCACATTTTCAGATTTCATATCATCCGTGATTTACCTCCCGAGGGGGCATCATCAGCAGCAACATCGAAAGCATATCAGGGGCAAAATCTTATTTTCTTTGAAGCAATGTGTTTTACACATCACTTCAAAGAGGGGCAAAATGTATATGTCTAAAAATGGTCATGATTAAGCTTGTTAATTAATTAAATATGATTTATTTAATTAATTCCTCTAATGTCATCTACATATAAATAAATTTAATTATTTATTTATATCGTTCATCTTCAAATTCTTCTACCTTAAATTAAATAAATAATTTTATTTAATTACTAACATTTCTACCCTCCGCTTAATTAAATTAAATAAATTTGTATAATTTATTTATATTTAATTATCATTTTATTCCAAAGTTTAAATATTTTGAATATTTAAATAATGGAATATTCTCCATCCCATTTTCGAATTTTAAAATATTAAATATGTTATTTAATATTTTCCATCTCACTCTAATTTCATTTTTAAACATAATTAAATATGAATTATTTAATTATGTGGGTTTCCATTTCCATCTTCACTCCTAATTAAATAAATTTAATTTATTTAATCCTAATTCATTATTAACTCACCTTCCCAAAATTCTAACTCATGCTAACTCGCCCTTCTAAATTCGTATCTTATCCTTCAAAATGGAATTTTCCCTTCGAACTCAATAAAGAGAAAGGAAACCTTCCATTCTTCTGTCCACTTTCGAAAATCTCTCGCCATCCATTCGGAACAAGCTTAATCCGGACCGTCGATCGATTCAGCCAATCAAACTCGTTTGAAAACTCTATAAAAGCATGTGCAAATCCAAGCCTTGGTTAATCATCCACATACACTTTGCATAATCGCTCACATATGCACACTTCGTATACTCATTTACATAGCCATATTTTCATCAGCCTTTGCATGCATATTAGTTTTAATAGCATAGCAATATTTCTCATACTAGCATAGCTTTCTTGCATTTTGCATATTATGCATTTTTAGATTTCATCTCGTTCTTCATGCTGCCATTTTGTTGAGCTCTACCTGCTGATCTGAGAGCCATTTCGAAGCAACAAAACGCTGAAGTTAGAGGAGGATAAGACGGTTTCGAGAAGCTGCTGTTACGGTTTGCGTATTTCATTTTTCTTTTACAGCTTTTTCGATTTAATGTTTTATTAACATGTGTTTGAATTTTTATTTAGATTTGATCCAATTTTCTCACACACACCTCCCTGTGCCAAAGCATGATGATCCACTCCAGTCATGGTCGCCCTCGTCGCCGCCAGCACCTCTGAATGCCTCTCGCATGTCTGCAGTGAGTCAAAACTCTGCATCCATATGACCCCACATGTCAGTCCTCTTATCTTTTTCATCTATTTCTCTTTTCTCCCTCCCGACCCCGGGATATCGTTTTACTAATTTTTCCTCTCCCCCTCTTCTGGCCCATCTTTTGCCCATTTTTTCCCAATCTTTTATATCTCTTTTCCTCCCCTCCCCTCCCCCCGATTGATCACCCCCTTGCTTTGGGCAGACCCGCCCTGACGGCAGACGGACCTGCCTCCGACCCTGGGTGGACCAGCCCCCGGCCCGAGGCGGACCCGCCCCAGCTCGGGGAGAGCCCGAGGCGAACCTACCCCAACCTGGGGTGAACCCACCTAGTGTGGGGTGGACCTGCCCAGGGGGTGAACACGCCTGGGCAAGGTCGCCCCTCCTTGGGTAGGGTCGCCCCTCTTGGGGCGAGGTCACCCATTTCCTGGGCGAGGTCGCTTCACTGCCCCTTCTCCTCTTTTTTGTGGGTTTTTCCCAACCCAGGGAAAGCCCACCTTCCCCTTTTGTCCCTCTGCCCTTTTCGGCCATTTGTTTTTATTTTTCAAGGTGCATTTACCCTCTTTTTGGGCAAATCCACCCCTCTTTTTCCATGCCTCTAACAAGCAGTTTTTTCTACCCTTCGGTGAAATCAAAATTTTTCCACCAACCCATTTTTCTAAACTAACCCAAAATCAAAACCCATATTTTCACAAAAGCATAAACACTAAAAAACACATCCAAAATGTTTAAAATCACAAAGAGGGTTTTGCATCTAACCTGGCATGGAACCGCGCGCTCGTGATAAAACCATCGTACCTCATCCCCCCGATGGATAATATCTGAGTCACAGTCCTCCAGCATCCTATCTCCTTCCTCTCCTCTTCTCTCTCTCTCACTCAACTGCCAGGTGTGCAAATGAGGAGTGGTAATTTCTCAAATTACCTTATATAACTTTTTCCCTCCTTTTTTTAACTTTTTTAAGTAAAGGGTATTTTCCCCCTTTATTTAAGCCTCTTTTAATTCAATTAATCCTCTCACTTCCCAAGGCTGTCATTTGCAAACTGTGTGTTTGTTTCACTCCATTCAAAATCCAAGCCTACCTGGTTTTTTGAGCTCTATCCAACTGTGCCTTCTATTTCCTTCTATTGAGAAGTAGCCTGGGGCCCCTTTTTCTTCCCCAACCGCCCTCTCGAGGGGGCATACCCTACCATTCTTACCCATTCCTCTGTCATGGTCATTCCCTCGCAAGATTGGGGCATCTCCCTTCATTTCCCTCCGTTTGGGTAGCTCACACAACTCCCCCCACGCTGGGGCATCATTTTTCTATTTGCTTCCTCTGCAAGCTCATCTGCATTTTCTTTTCTTCGAAAAATTATTATTCTAACAATATTTCAAAGAGGGGGAAAATGTAGACATCCAAATTTGACCACTCCCATATGGTCAAACTCATCTAGTTTATTCATCTATTTCATCAATATTAATTGAATGATTTATTTAATTAATATTTCACCTTCTACCTAAGGTTCTTAAAGTATTTAATTTAACAATTAAATACTTTACCTTTCATCTTTCCTCTCTAAATTAAATAAACATATCAATTTATTTAATTTAGTCATTTGACCTTTTTAAATAAAATCAATTCTAAATTCTTATTTTTCTCTCTCCTTGTCACATCCTCCATAACCCTCTTCTAATCTGGATTAGTTTAATTAATCCATGCTTAGGATGTGCACACCCTTAATCAGGATTAATGTCATATCCTCCATATTCTCCCACTTGCTTCTAATCCTTCATTAATTTTCTTAATCATGTATTTTCACAACCTTAATCTAATCCCCTTTCTACATTTAGCATATCTTCTTGGTCAACCTTCACATTTTCTACATTTGGCATTGACCCTCTTCCTACATTTATTCATCTAAGACTCCTCTCTTCCCCATGTGAATTTTTAATTCACATTTATCCTTCCAAGACTCTCCTTATTCCCATGCAAAGTTCTAGAACCTTTTCCTTGTCACATCACTCACATGTGTCAAAATCTTACTTTTTGGGAATCTTGTCTTATCCAAAAGATTATTCCCAATCATGTGAATTTTTAATTCACATTTATTTCTTCAACAACTTTCCTCTTCCCCATGGAGATTTTTGAGGAATACTAAAATTCCTCACATGTCACTTTCCTCTCATGTGCGAACAAGAAATTCCTTTTTGAGGAAATCTTCTCATCTCCCAAGGTACTTTCAGAGTACTTGTCCTTCTTCCACATCACTTGTCCTTCCTCTACATCATTTGTACACTTTCCATCTCACCATGTCCTTTGGACACTTCATCCTCCACATGTCAAGATGTGAGAGCTTGTGAGTCATTGACTCACCATAGCCCTTCATCTTGGCCATGGTGGCTCAATCCTGACCGTTGAATCCTCTAGAGAATTCAATTTCTTCTATAAATACCCCCCCTTTTTCATGCATTCATACAACTTAGGCATTTTAGCACCCTTATGCTCTCAAATTTTCAAGCCATTCTCAAACCATCCTTCTGCATTTTAGAACTTGCATTATCTCTCATCCCCATTGCATCCACATTTCTCATTTTATCACATACTCATCTTACACCCATTTTCATCACATTGCCATCCAAGGAGCATACACATCAAGTTGCATCAAGGGCCAACCAAGGAACAAGCTTAAACAAGGTATAATCCATTTCTTTTAATCTTTGTTTTGTTTAAGTTTAACGTAGCCTAATCATTGAGGTGTTAAGTGTTTCTTTCATTTACATTATGTTTTACATGCTTTAGAGTAGGTAAAAACCACTTGATCACAATTATGATTTGCATACATTTTAGGTATGGATAGTTGAATGTGTTAGTGTTTGTTGTGGGTAATATTTTTAGCTATGGTGATTATATCTTGATAGTGATACATACTTGTTACCTTTGGATTGAGTGTTTTTGTATTGGGATATTGGTTGGAGGTAGGAATTATGCTTCTTTATGACATATAGTGCGGCATCTCTTTGGATGGCTTCTTATCTTTGTGTGTAGGCATGATGGAGGTGTTTCCAGTATGAAGGTGTTGTCATTGATGTCAATTGGTTGTTGTTGTCATTGATTTCAACTGGTTGTCATTGTCATTGATGTCAACTATGTGTATGGAATCTAGTTCTTGGCTATATATGTTGAGGATATTGAGAAAATTGTAATAAAGAAGGTTTGCAGGTTGTGCATCTATAGTTGAAGTGTTATTATTACATGGAGTTATATTTATGTTTTTATCTCTAGAGGTGTGTTAGAGTGAAGAAATGTGCTACAATGATGTCTCTAGTACTTGGGTTGAAAGTGCTTTTGAGAAAATTTGATAAATAGGGAAAACAATGTCATACAAGTATTTAGTGTTTGCTCTAGGATGTGCTTTGTATTTCTCCCATGCTTGTGTGGTCCTCATATATTGTTCATAATTGTTGGCAATTGTTGTATCCAGAATTTGGGCTTCTAGATCATTGTACAGTGCGAGATATCTTTACCAATATGTGAATTGTTCATTTTGGTGTGTTTGGTTGTGGTCTAAGAGAAATGCAATTGCTCTGGATTTCTCTAAATTTTGGTTTCATGACTTACGATTCTAAGAATAAGTTGATAAGGTTGTGTTCAAGTGAATTTTATTGTCCAGAAAGATTGGACCGAGTTAAGGATGTGTGTGCTTAATTGTTTTATGTGTTTTTCATGGGTGTTGGCCGACCTTGTGTTAAACACTACTTACAAATTTCACAGAAGCGTGTTGTAGCATGTTGGGACTCATTTAGGTCCTCATTAAGTATATGTTTAGGTCACCCTCATTCTAATTCCACCATAGAATGTTTTGGCGTCGATCTAATTTCAATTTGTAAATGCAAATTATGTATTGTCGACCTTGGAAGGATTTCAAGGTTGAATATTTGGTATAAATACAAGTTGAGATTTTGGTGAATGACAAGATAGATGTGAGATATATGTGAGATATATGTGTGTGATGCGATTTTTAGTAGATCGGTGTGAATTTCAAGTGTTGAGCTCTTGAAGGAAATGAGTTGAAGGTGTACTCTATCTTTCAAGCATGTCTACAAGTGTGTAAGCGAATTGTGGTGGAATCTTTGTTGCATTGAGAGATTTTTTTCTATATAAAAATTCTCTTCTATCTTCTTTGTAATTCTATGGCAATGAGCCCTCCAGGTAGTGAGCCCTTATTAGACAATGTGTCATGTCTTGGCAGTGAGCCTTTGTATTCAGTTTTGGAAATTTTTTATATTGTGAGCTAATCCTCACCCTAGTTTTTCCCTCATTGGGTTTTCCACGTAAATCTCGTGTTATTGTGTGCATGGTTTTATTTCTTTCAGTTTTTATTTCTACACTCAATGATTAAACACATTAATAGAGCAAAGGTTTTGTGAATGCATATTGATCTAACTTCTAGTGAAAGTTTTAAAGGTTAAAATTTCTACAACTAATTCACCCCCCTCTCATTTGTCTTGTTCAACAATTGGTATCAGAGCAAGGTTACTTGGAGAATATCTTAACCGCTTAAGGAAGGTCTGGGATGGCAAGCAAGATCACTATTGAGTGTCCTAGGTTTGATGGCATTGACTATGCATTCTGTAAAATGAAGATGGAAGGATATCTATCATACTATGGATATGAGATCAAAAATTCTATTCAAAACCAATATGTCCCTCTGGAAAATGGTCCAAGTACTGTTGATGAGATCAAAGCACATGGAATCAACAATAAGGAAAGATTTATTATTGTTAATAGTATTTCACATTCTGAAGTAGTTAAAGTTATGAATTTGAATATTACTAAAGAGGTCTCGGATAAGTTGGAAAGGATGTATGAAGGAGATGAAAAGGTTAGACAAGTAAAGTTGTAGAACTTGGAAGCACAATTTGAGATCCTGCTAATGGGTGAAGGTGGGAACATCAAATCCTATATGCAGAGAGTAGATGAGCTGGTAGGTGGAATGAGAGGACTTGGTGCACAAATAGATGAATCTAGGATAGTGAAGAAGGTACTCAAAACTCTCCTTGATATATACAGTGAAAAGGTATTTTCTATAGAGGAAATTGTGGAGTATAATACTTATACTAAAAATCAATTGATTGGTACTCTAACTTCATTTTATATGAGAAAGCTTGGGTTGAAAAATGGAACAAAGATAGAAATTGCATTCAAGGCTGCAAAAGTGGAAGATCTAGATGAAGACAATCTTGATGAAGTATAAGAAATTTTTGTAAGAAGAATGAAAAAGGGCTCTAGTAAGTATCAAGGTAAATTACCATTCAAATGTTTTAGTTGTGGAGGAATGGGTCATTATGCTTTGAGATGTCCAAAAAGAGCTGAAAGAAATAAACATGGACAAGATAAACAAAATAAAGGAAACATGATCAAAAGAGCATATTAATATCAATGAAGATGTTGGTATTTCTGATGATGAGTCTGATTATGGAGATTTTGATGATAATGAATGCTTGTTCCTAGCTTTAGAAGATGAATCTACTATTTCTAACACTACAATATGTGTGAGGGAAAGTGCTATGGAGAAAGGTTAAGGTATTGTGGTCTCTTCTCTTCATGCTAAACAAGAAGAGAACTACTGGGTCATTAATAGTGGCTGCTCAAATCACATGACCGGTGGAGAAAGTAAGTTTGTTAAACTTGAGAAATATGATGAAAGTTTGGAGATGATTCATGTGCTAAGATTTGTGGAATAGGTTCAATTAGTTTTGATGGAAAGAATAATATTGATGGTGTCTACTATGTTAAGGGTTTGAGACATAATCTCTTGAGTGTTGGTCAGATGTGTAAAAAGGGATATAATATTGTGTTCGAGGATGAAAAATGTGAAATCAGAAAAGGGTCTAAAATTGTGATTGCTACTGGTAAGAAGACTGAAGGAAACATCTATCAACTTAAAGTTGCAAATGTGCATTGCTTTATGTCTCAAATTAATGAAAGTTGGCTATGGCACCAAAGGATTTGTCATATGAATTTTGATAATATGGTGAGAATCAATTTTGTACAAGTTGTGAGAGATTTACAAAGGATTACAAAACCTATTAATGTAGTCCGCAAGGACTGTTAGTTTGGAAATCAAGCTAGAAGCATCTTTAAGTCAAAGGAACAATCTACTACCAGACTACCGAATTTGATTCATACAAATCTTTGTGGTCCTACAAGGGTGAGAAGTCTACAAGGTGATAGGTATTTTATTCTTTTGATTGATGATTACTTTAGAATGACATGGGTTACTTTTATTAGAGAGAAATCTGATGCATTAGAAAAATTCAAGGCATTTAAGGAAATCATTGAGAATGAAGTAAATTTGAAAATAAAATTTTTGAGGTCTGAAAGAGGTGGTGTATTCACCTCCAATTAATTTAATATGTTTTTTGAAACAAATGGAATAAGAAGACAGTCGTTTTCCCCTAGAAATCCTCAGCAAAATGGAGTTGTTGAAAGAAAGAATAGGACAATTAAAGAAGCTGCTAGATCAATGATAACACAGGCAGGTCTACCAGAAGTTTACTAAGAGAAAAATCTAACTACACTAAAACTCCCTATGAGCTATGATATGGAAGAATCCCTACTGTCAAGTTTTTCAAGGTATTTGGAAGCAAATGTGATATCAGAAGAGATGAATAAAATCTAGGAAAGTTTGATGCTAGATGTGATGAAGGTTTTTTCCTTGGATAATCTACTAGAAGAAAAGATTACATATGTTTTAATAAAAGGCTGAGAAAGTCTATAGAAATCATAAATGTCAAGGTTGATGAAGTATTGAAGAATTCTATTGAAGTTGATGGATTGTATCAGATGAACCTGATTGCAGAGAAGTAGAAGAAGTTGTTGAAGAACAAGAAGTGTAGAATGAAGAAGAAGAAGCTCTAGAAAGGGTTCCTAAGACCCCTAAGTATGTGCAAAAGAATCATTTAGAAGATCATATTATTGGAGACAAGAGGAAAGGTGTATTGACAAGAAGAAAATTTATTGAAGTTGAGGTAAATTAATGTCTACTTTTTGATGTTGAGCCTAAGATAGTGAGTGAGGCATGTAAAGATGAACATTGGAAGAAAGAAATGGAAGAGGATCTTATGAAAATTGAGAAAAATCAAACTTGGGAATTGATCCCTAGACCAGCAAACAAGAACATAATTGGAAGTAAGTGGGCTTTCAAAAACAAACTAAATAAGAATGGGTAAGTGGTAAGAAACAAGGCAAGGCTTGTGTGTAAAGGCTACTCACTGGAAGGTATAGATTTTCAAGAGACATTTTCTCTGGTGGCTAGAATGGAAGCTATCAGAATGTTTTTGGAATTTGCTACTTATAAGGATTTCAAAGTTTATCAGATGGATGTGAAGTCTATATTTTTGCATGTTGAGTTGGAAGAAGAAGTTTAAATGGAACAACCGGAGGGATTCTAGTTGTTAGATCAACCGGATATGGTCTACAAATTGAAAAAGGATTTATATGGTTTGAAGCAAGCTCCCAGAGCTTGGTATGCAAGATTGGAAAAATATTTGACTCGGAAAGGTTTTAGCAAAGGTACTACAAATAGCAATTTATATTTCAAAATTGAAGATGATAAGATCTTGATAGTAGTTGTGTATGTGGATGAAATTATCTTTGGAGGAAATGAAACTGTGTAAGATGTTTGTTGAAGAGATGCAAAAAGAGTTTGAGATGTCTATGTTTAGTGAGATGAATTTATTGCTTGGACTACAAATCAATCAAACAAATAAAGGGATTTTTATTTCACAATCAAAGTATGCAAAAGAAATGTTGAAGAAATTTGGGATGGATGGTTCCAAACTGGTATGCACTCTTATGGTAACTGGTTGCAAATTGAGTAAGGAAGATGATTCCCCTAAGGTTGGTCAGAGCAAATACAGATCAATGATTGGAGGACTATTGTATTTAATTGTTACCAGACCAGATATCATGCATGCAATTTGTCTTGTGGCTAGATTTCAAGAGGATCCTAAAGAAACACATGTTACAGTTGTCAAGAGGATATTCAGATATCTAAATGGCACTCTGGATTATGGCTTATTGTATCCTAGGGATACTGATTTTACTCTGAGTGCTTATATAGATGCAGATTGGGTAGGTTATGCTGATGATAGAAAAAGTACAAGTGGTGGTGCATTATTTCTTGGATGCAGATTGGTATCATGGTTAAGCAAAAGGAAAGATTCAGTTTCCTTATCCACTGCAGAGACTGAGTATATTACTGTAGCATCTTGTTGTACACAAGTTTTGTGGATGAGATAGATGTTGAAGGAGATCAAAGTAATGTATGATGATCCCATCTCTATTTTCTATGATAATACAAGTGCAATTAATATTTCAAAGAATCCAGTGATGGACTCAAGTAAAAAGCATATATCTATTAGGTATCACTTTTTGAGAAGAAGGTTATGGAGAATGAAGTAAAACTCGAGTATGTACCTACAAAGGATCAAATTGTTGACATATTTACTAAGGCTCTTCCTAAAGATACTTTTCAGTATCTCTGGGAGAAGTTAGGGGTTATTGCCCCTCCTTTCTTGAACTAGATGCATACAGAGATGCATCAATCCAATGGATCTATGGATCTATCTTCCTTCTGGATTGATGTTTGGTGGCTACCTCTCAAGGGGAGAAGGTAGTGTCATGTGTTGTAATTGTGTAGTTGTTGGGTGTACTCCTAAGGGTTAGTAGTCAGTACTGGTAAATTTCTTGGTGACAAAGGGGGAGAACAATGTAAAATATCTTTTACCTTTTCCATTGATGTCAAAGGGGTAGAGAAAGTATCATTTGAAATAGTTTATCTACACAAAGGGGAGATAAAGTAAAAGAAATCATGAAAAAGTATGTTTAGAGTTGTTGTGTTGTCTTTGATGGTTTTTCACTTCATGTGTTGCCATCAATGACAAAGGGGGATATTTTTGCAAATATGAAGGTGTTTTCATTGATTTCAATTGGTTGATGTTGGCATTGATGTCAACTATGTGTATGGAACCTGGTTCTTGGTTGTATATGTTGAGGATATTGAGAAAATTGTAATAAAGAAGGTTTGTAGGTTGTGCATGTATAGTTGAAGTGCTATGAGTACACAGAGTTATCTTTATGTTGCTATCTTTGGAGTTGTGTTAGAGTGAAGTAATGTGATACAATAATGTCTTTGGTACTTGGGTTTCAAGTGCTTTTGAGAAAATTTGATAAATAGGGAAAACAATGTCATGCAAGTATTTACTATATGCTTCGAGATGTGTTGCGTATTGCTTCTATTCTTGTGCAGTCCTGATATATTGTTCATGATTGTTGGCAATTGTTGTATCCATAATTTGGGCTTCTAGATAATTGTATAGTGTGAGATATCTTCACCGGTATGTGAATTGTGCATTTTGGTGTGTCTGGCTATGGTCTGGGAGAAATGTAGTTGCTCTGGATTTCTCTGAATTTTGGTTTCATGACTTGTAGTTCTAAGAATAAGTTAATAAGGTTGTGTTCAAGTAAAGTTTGTTGTCTAGAAAGATTGGACCGAGTTAAGGATGTGTGTGCTTAATTTTTTTATGTGTTTTGCATAGGTGTTGGTCGACCTTGTGTTAAACACTACTTACAAAGTTCATGGAAGTGTGTTGAGGCATGTTGGGACTCATTTAGGTACTCATTAAGTATATATTTGGGTCACCCTCATTCTAATTCCACCATAGAATGTTTTGATGTCGATCTAATTTGAATTTTTAAATGAAAATTGCGTATGGTCGACGTTGGAAGGGTTTCAAGGTTGAAGACAGTATAAATACAAGTTGAGATGTTATTGAATGGAAAGATAGATTTGAGATAGATGCGATATAAATGTGTGTTATGCAAGTTCAAGCAGATCAGTGCAAATTTCAAGTGTTGAGTTCCTAAAGGCGAGAGTTGAAGGTGTACTCTATCTTTCAAGCATGTTTGCAAGTGTGTAAGCGAATTGTGGTGGAATCTCTGTTGCATTGAGACATTTTTTTCTCTATAACAATTCTCTTCTATCTTCTTTGTAATTTTGTGGCAGTGAGAGGACTGTCAAGAGATATCAAAAAATGATTAAGAGAGATCAATGGATGGTTGAGAGATTAGCATACCATTGAGAGGGATGTTGATATCATCATCCACTAGTAGGAAGAATCATAGGTGGCTCAGCTAATAGCTAAGAGAGATGGAGAGAGATATGAGGCAACAACTAGAGGCTAGGCATGGCCATATGAACCCTATGGTTCAACATATGTAGGAGGTGAGGCTATTAGAGAGAGAGGCCACTTATTACCAAACTCTTTATCAAGTAGCAGTACCAATGGGCTAGAGATAGCCCAAGTTCTCAACACGAAGTGCCACAACAGGTGGATCAGGCAAATCAGATGATGGTTCTATGGGTCAACCATCTTAGTAGCCGTAAAGATCAGGTAGACAGGAATACTAGCCACAAAAGTTGATGGGTCCTCCACATCCTCATGCTCCTCCTGATAAAGAGAAGAGAGGGATTTCCATGTAAATTATGTATATTCCTTTTTATTCATCTCTTGATGTATAGATGTATCATTGTAGACATATATTTTTGATGTATATAGTGTATCACACATTCAATGTTTCAGATGGTTTATATCATGACATTGATTTTTGATGATATATATGAGATGATCTTTTTGTGTAGCTATGATTATGTTGTTATGTGATGTATGGATGATTATTGATGCACATGTTGTTGTGATGTATGTTTTTGATATTTTCATGAGGTGATTCTAATGATCTGTGGATGCGAGATGTACGATATGACATCATGATGCTTATGATGTAAAAAAAAATTGTATTTTTGATGTTATATATGATGATTGTGCAAGATGGATGATATATGATGCTATTGACAGTTTGTGGATGCATGATGTGATAGATAGTTTTGTGTATTTCATGATACTTGGTTAGAAATATTAGTATGATGAGAAAAATAGAAGAATGGGTTATTAGATAGATAGAATAGAATGAGATAGATGATTGATGTTTGATAAAATACCAATAAATCTATGATTATTAGATAGATTTGATTATTTTATTGGATATGTGATGAGATATGTGTAGACACTAAAAATTTTCCTAAGCCTTTCACTTCTAAATTCTCCATCATCCCCCCTTTTTGGCTTTGATAATTAAATAATTTTTAATTATTTAATTATTTTCTAAAGTCATATGTCTTCTATTAATTAAATAATTTTAATTATTTAATTAATTCATTCCTATCTTTATTTTTGGCTTGATTAAATAAATAAATTTTATTTATTTAATTACGTCACTAATTAAGTCCTCTTCTTTCTAAAATTAAATAAATTCTTATTTATTTAATTTTTGTCCACATTCCACTATAATTAAATAATTATTTTAATTATTTAATTATTCATTAGCCTCTTCTCTCATAAATTAATTTATTTAATTTGGTCCACTCTCTTGAATTTTGAATTAAATCATTACTTAATTCAAAATGATTCCTTTTCTCACATTCTTCTATAATTAAATAATATCTTTAATTATTTAATTATTCATTGGTCACCTAGATTAAATAATTTTTATTATTTAATTTCTCCTATCACCTCTTTTTCTGTGCCAATCTTATCTTCCACATCAAATCTTATCTCTTGAAATCTTATTCAATTTCATCCCTTTATTGAATTATCTCATAATTCAATCTCAACCCTTCATTTCTTGTCATTGCCCTAATTTTGACTTAAACCTAGTCCATACTACAACTTTCAATTTTGGCCATTGATTAAGACATCTTATTGACATTCAATCTCATCCGTCCGTTCAAAATGGCATTTTCTATAAAATGCCATTTTCCTCTCATTTTTGGAGGAGGCATTAGATATTACACATTGGACATTGCAGCATTTGTCATCTTACTTCATTTAGTCTTGGCATATTTAGGCATAGGCATTTCACTCATATTGTCATAGGCATTAGGCATTTAGACTTTGATCAAATCCTTCAAAGCTTGGTGTAGGACTTAGAATTTATTTACAGATTGCTCGCACGTCAAATCTGAGGGCAACACATCAACCAACAAGCTAGAAGGTGTTACAAAGGTGAATCGTGGAGGTCTCGGCGGTTTTCTGGTATAATCGTTCTTTTATTTACTTCCATTGTATTTTGTAATTGCTTTGGGTTTATTGTCTTCATTGATTTGCTAACCATTTAACTTAAATCTGAATTTTACCCTTAGTTACATTGGTGAACCCGACGTATTTTAACACATTTTGAGAAATCTTGGAGTTGGATTATTTTGTTGCAGGTTTTGTTTGCTTTTTGTTGTAGGTTTGACATCATTGTGGATAAAGCCCTAGTTTCTAAAGATTTGACCATAACTTTCAAATGGCTACGTATTTTCTCACAAAAAAAATTCTATAGATTTGGAACAACATCACACGCTTTCATTCCAAATATCATAATTTTCGAATCTGTTTCTAATTTTTTATAAAAAAAAAATTGTTTTTCATGAAAAATTAATTTCAAGAGAAAATTATCAATTTTTTCAGATATGTTTACATTTCTAGAAATCTCTCTAAATTTTAACAGGGTTCTGTTCTTTATCTTTTAAATTTAGATGCGCAATTATTAGTCAAACAACAGATCTTTTAAAATTAGGGTTTCACAAATATTTGCTTATATCTCACAAGTGGTTGTAGATCTTATCATAACTTTTTTTTTGCAGATTTGGGATGACATGATACGAGTCCAGTCCAAAACTCATAATTTTTTGAGCTTTGTTGTATTTTTTATAAAAAAATTATGATTTTTCATAAAAAAATAATTTCAGATGCAAAACAGCAAATTTTTTTGATTTCTTTACATTTTGGGAAACCTCTTGATATTTTAGATAGGCTTTATTCTCTGTATTTTTTATTTTACTATCAAAATTTTTTCCAAAAATCAGATTTGTCTTGACTAGTTAACCCTCTAATAGTTGTGATCAATTATTTTGTTAGGGTTTGTTGTTGGTTTTGTGCATGTGTAGAAAATAAACACTTCAAAGGACACATTGGATCAAGTGGAAAAAAATGATGCATCTAACTATTTTTGCAGATCGATAGTCAAAGACATATATTCAAACTACTGACATGTGGTTTTGCAGCTACGTTTGTCGAAGATTTATCTCTCAAACCACTTGTTTGCATTTTTAATTTAGGAACATTTCCTTTGGTGCTCTAAAATAAATTTTGTTTGCAAGTATCTGATTGTGTTTGCAAAATGGTAGGTGAGTATGCTCTCACCTTGTGAAAACTCGGTGATCAGAAAATCAGACCCGTTTTTATGTGTTTTTAACCCCACGACTTAGTATATCGGAGTATCCTCTCCCCTTGCGCTTTCAGGCGATCTTGGGTGCAAGAGAAACGGTTACTAACTCTAGAAATTGGGTCTTCCTGGGGATTTCATCACCCCAACATGACTCAAATTGGCAACGGAGCTAAAGCCAAGCTACCCCCGACCGGTATATAAATGTGAATCTTAAGGGAAAACCTAAGATTACGAGTGCGGATGTGTCATACGGACAGAGTAGTACTCCCTTAAACCCTGTTGAGCTTAACCTCTTCAGGCTAGAGTGCCACCCAATTGGTGATTAATCTCTTGCCCCATGTATGGCCACTCCAACGGGGGTCCTGAATTAAACACCTTTGTGTAGTAAGCCAAAAACCTTCTATTTGTTAGCGCAGCACCAGTTGGTGTGAAGGTATCCACACTTTCGCAGTCTGTAGTAGAGGTGATCAATCTGCCATGGGAGTTTCATGGGGGTTGGAAGCTTGGTTGGCCTGAGAAGAGAGTGCACTATAAGGGGGAGCCTGTGCAGCCAAGCTTCTGAATTCACACGCTACAGATATGCGGTTGGGGAAACCCATGTAGAATCTAGCGAATATTGTCCTGGCCTAACCTAGGATTGTACTTGTCTTATGTGCGCTTGCTTACATTCAAAACACTGTGCTTGTCAAGTGCTTTCTGGATTCATCATATTCACAGTTCTAAACAAAACATTCAATATCAGACAGATCAAATTTTCCATCAAAACGACAAGAAACTCATTTTTCATAAACTGTGTCGCATTTGTTAAACCACATTTGAATTTTGGAGACACAATCGCTCTGTCAAACTGCATTCAAACTTTCAAACTCCGCATATGCATGCGTCACGACGCAACTAATTGTCATAGAGTCACATCTGCTAAAACCGAGTCGCATTTGTCAGTTCCCAAGTCGTATTCACTCAACCTAAACCGCATTCGCAGAATCGTGACACATTCACAACCTCAAACGACGCATTCGCCTGTCACAAGTAAAACGTCACACAAAGTCAAATCTGAAGTCACCACCTTGTCAATCATTTGTTAAACATTGTCTCCAAAGGATTCTGCCAGAAACCAATTTTGAAATTGCTCAAACTTTCGACCATTAGTTGCATTCTTTACCATAGGTTTCACCCTTTATCATTCTTAGGTGCATACATTAGGCATTCGTTTGTCCCTAGTTTTCAAATCTTACATACTTTGGATTAGGAAAATCTCAACACAATTTGCAACGTCATTGCTTTCAAAACTAGGTTCTCTTGGACTAAGTTATCAAATACCTTTTTCAGTCATTGTCCCCTTTGTGAGATTTTCCAACTCAACAGTCTAGTTAGGAAAACTCACTAGTCATTTGGGCATTGTCATCTTGTCCTTTTCAACAAAGTCCTCTAGTAACTGAAATCGAAAAACAAAGACTAAGATTAGAAGTGCTTAGGTACCCTTGTCTTAAATTGCATTTTAACTTCGGACATTGCATATTTTTATTCCCAAAAAATCTAAAAACATTAGTCATCCTAGTCGTCATTTCAAACTTAGACCTTGCATAGTTTCATCCTTACATTTAGCTATCATTTTCATTTTGAGCAATCTCATTTTATGGTGGAAACAAGACTCCAAAAACAACAACGACAAATGGAAAACTTTCGACAAGATCCCACTTCCACTGTCAACAACCCCACGTATGACCCAAATTGGACTTTTGATGATCCATTTGGCAATTCAAACAATCAACCTCTCTCGACAACACCATCATCATCAAACAGTCCCTTTGAACCCTACTTACGTAAGGATGAGTATAGTCAAATACTCGAAGAGAACCTAGAGGTAGCAGCACAAGATCCAAAGGCTTCTCAATTCATTGAACACATGGTCCTATATGACAGAGACAAATACTTGGCCATATTCTTAAGTCAAGGAGCCAAATTACCTAAAGGATTCGACATCAACACGTTGAGATCAACATCTCTAGACCCTAATGTCAACAACACACACAATATATCAAATAGTGGTCAACCTCCAAACACTACGAGCAATACTTTCTTTGACACTACAACAACAGTACATGCTACTCCCAACATCCCAAACACCTCCAACTCAATAAATGCAACATCCATTGGAGGATCACAATCAGCCACAATGCCCCCAACATCCACGACACTGTCACAATCAGGCGGAACCACCTATAGCTCCTTGGAAACATGGGCAAGTTATTCAAACCCTCTCTTTACCATGACAGTAAATGCCACAGGGGCATCATCAAGTCACAACAATCCCCCCTTGACAGCTACATCTACTACCATGAGCACACCTTCGACACATCCACTCATTGGTATATCACAAAATCATTTGGGAGGAAGCAAAAGACATATCTTTATCCAAGGAAAACAACAACATGTTAACACACCAACACAGTCAAATGTCATTTCCTCCCAAGGAGAAAATGCAAACATACCCTTGGTTCAAACCCAACAATTTGGACAAGGTGGCCAAATAACACAACCCATGGCATCATTCACACATAATGTTCAGGGTCACCATATTCCCCAGGTAATGACACAAATGGCTGGGGGACACATCCATACTCACCAACATACCCCCAATATAAACTTTCAATACCAACAACACATAAATCCGAACACATCATACATATCACATCAATCCATACCTCTGCAATACACCAACATCCACGCACAACAAATGGGGACCTATGGTGTACCAACCAATCCAACGTATGGGACTACAAACGACCCCACAATAGATGAATTACAAGCACAAATGAGGAGTCTAGAGAAAACCATCCAAAGCATACAAATATCAGGCAAGAAATCAGAAGTGTCATATGACCTAAACGTCTACCCATTCGACATGACCTTATACATGCCACCATTTCCTCAAGGATATCTGTCACCCAATTTTACAAAATACAGAGGAAAAACAAACCCCATCGAACATGTCCACGAATTTGCAACCAATTGTATGGATGTCACCTATGAACAAACATACTTGATGATACTTTTCTCTAAAAGTCTGGCGGGTCCTACCCTTGAATGGTTCTCCACCCAAAAGGATATCCAAACATGGGATGAGCTTAAACAAAAATTCATAAAAAACTATGCATACAACATCGACATAGACACCTCTATTACTAGCTTATGCAATCTCACGCAAGAGGATGTTGGTGAGACATTCATCCCATTCTTTCAAAAATGGAGAAGTTTAGCTAGTCAGTGTCACATTGACATACCCGAAAGGGAAAAGGTTGACATGTTCGTTCAAACACTTCTGGGTCCCCTAAAATATGCATTGCAAGTGCATTGTTGCACAACATTCACAGATCTAGTCAAAAAGGGGGTCCAGATTGAGAAATCCCTTATCGCAAAGGGAGAGCTAAGATACGGTTCCAAAAACACAAATGTAAATCCTCCCACTGACAAGAATAAATATTGGGTCAAAAATAAACATGTCACAAATGACGGTGTTGTGGACGCCAAGGCTGAAAACATGGTGGGTCATGTATTGGCTTTAAAAGGGGTTCAACCGCAAAAAAACCATACAACGATATCAACACCCCCTACTAGTGTCCCTTCAAACAATCAAAGCAGTCAAAACAATCAAGGACAATACCGTCAGATGAGACAATTCCCTAGGGGTCGCACATACACTACTTTGGGGGAACCCATTGAGGAAGTCCTCAAGAAATGTCTTCAAAATGGCGTCATCACACTTCAAGAACCAAAACCATATGACCCAGGACAATTCAAACTAGCATGGTGGAACGATAATGCATTTTGCAAGTACCATCGGGCAAAAGGACATAAAACCTCTAACTGTCAACAATTGAAAAACCTAGTACAAGATCTTATCGAAAGTCGTATCATCGAAGTAGGTGGATCACAATTCACCTCCAATTCAAATCATACTATTCATAAAAATCCACTGTAGGACCATGGTTCTAATAATGCTTATGCGTCAGGTTCACAGACAAACAATAATCAAGCTAACTTCGCCTGAGCCAAGTACGACTATTCTAGTGGACCAATTATAAATAATGTACGAATTGATGATGAATATGTCAACACCATTATGATCAAGAGAGCACCTCAGTGTAATGCTACTACTCGAAGTGGCAAGGTCACCATAGCTGGTCCACCTCCCGCTAGGCAACCCAAAATTACCATACCTAGCCCATCTACTAAACAGTCAAAACCCACCCTGACCACAAGGCAGGGGCAACCCAAAAGTCAGTTCAACCTTATCAACCAGCTAGGCAAGACTCCTGCGCAAATCTCTATACTTGAGTTGCTTCGTATCTCTCCCGCGCACAAGGATATCCTAGATAAAACCCTGCAAGAGTTGTCAGTCCCCAAGGACATTGATGTCAATCAGTTAGAGACCATGGTAGGATACCTCACTATGCCTCACCATGTCACATTTTCCGATCAAGACTACTCATCACCAAAGACTAATCACAATGATGCCTTGCACATAGAAACTTTTGTCCACAAGCACAAAGTTAGACAGGTTTTAGTAGATGGCGGAGCAGGATTGAACATATGCTCCCTCAAACTAGTTAAGACTCTAGGATTCTCCGATGCATGCGTAGACTCGACAAAGAGTATAGTGATCAAAGCATACGATGACGAAGAACGCTCTTCATGTGGCGTTATCTCTCTCCCTATCAAAGTGGGACCAATCATTGTCGACACAACCTGCCAGGTCCTGGATTTGGAATTACCATATAACATCTTGCTCGGTCGTCCATGGATCCATGCCTTTAAATTCGTTCCATCTACATATCACCAATGCCTAAAGTTTCCATTTGATGGCACAGAAATACCATATATGGAGACCCCTACCCTTTTCAATATTGTACAAACCTAAGGGGTATTTCTGAGAACCGAGTGCCTATTAACTGAGAAGCACCTGGCTCCTCATCATCCAAATACATCGACCCATCCACACTCACATCATCTTCCACATCCGCTCCATCCACGTCTTCCACCACACCACCACCTTCTGCAAGCCCTACAGCTGAATCCACTATCAAGATCCAGGACCTCGGTTGCGGAGAATTCAAACTACACACAGCGTACAACATAACAACAATACCCAAGTCTCCAAAGGTCTATGGTCGGCCATGTTGTAGAATGGAACCCAAGGTAATTTTTAAAGTTCCACCAAAAACAATTTTCATCAAATGGGGCGACATGAGCAAGGAGGACCTTGCTGATATCACAGGATGGCTCTATAAGGATATTGTCACACTACCCCCATTACTAGTTCAGATATATGGCAAGGGATATGACATAATGAAGGCTAAGGGCTACGATGGTACTAGTGGCCTAGGCAGAAATAAAACTGGTCAAAGGGAGCCCATAGAACCTTTCAAACTACCAAAGTATCTTATATTAGGGTTTGGATTGCTCAACTATGACGATCAACGTACCTCTGGACTTTCAAGTGAGTGAGTATATGCTTCGGAAAGTGTCGAGACCACAAGGGAAACCCTCACCGAAACTGACTCCCAAGAGTGGGAATTTGGCTCAAAACGATCCCTAAGTGACTGTTGCCTAGATGATTTGTTTGTTGAAGAGGGGGAACTGACCTCTGAACAAAGATTTTGGAAAACATTTAAAATTGACCAGGCACCAAATGGTCAAACTCCCATTACCACCCCCTGACTTGCAAACCCCACTATCTGAATCCCATCAGTCCAAACCATCTGAATTACCAAACAACACTGACAACCATGACTCTAAGTCCTTCACCCCTTATTTTGATAACGAATATGACACTAGTGAAGGGGAATATTGGATAGAGTCTGATGTGGAGTTGGATGATGATAATCTCATCTACAATATCACTAAATCAATCTGCATGCTTTTCGCATCCTCCCCGCAATTCACCAACACTGATGATGGAATTTCCCTAGTTTATCCTCAACTAGTCGATTGGGACCAACAAGGCCCGCCAGTCCTGGATACATTTCAGAACGATGAGGAAATTGCAGAATTTATGGGATTACGTGAGAACATACCCAGTGGTGACCACAAGGCAAGATTCACTATTGATCTAGATTGCACGACATACTTCGACGAGACTGCTTCGTCCTCCAGTCGCAAAAGTAAAAATAAAAATAAAATAAAAAATGAAACGTCTCTAGGTGAAAACCGAAAGGCACCTTTTGACAATGAAATAGTAAAAAAAAAAGGATGTATCTGCGAGTGGAAACCTCTTTGAGACGCCCAAATATGGAGGACTGGAATTTCTTCCTGTGCAACAAGAGAAATCAGCTATGCTTATCAAAGACACAATAGAAGACAACATAGCCACTGCAGAAGATCCCAAGATGGTCCTCTTTGCTGCATCATTGACTGAAGAAGAGAGGCCAGAATTTCATAAATTCTTTGTGGAACATAAAATCAACTTCGCATGGTCCTATGCTGACATGTCAGGATTAGACCCAAAGCTGGTTCTACACCATCTGCCACTATTGCCTAATGCTAAACCAGTTAAGCAGAAGTTACGCAAAATGCACCCTCAAGTCGCTCTATTAGTCAAAGCTGAGTTAAAGAAGCTTCTAGACACTGGATTCATACGGTCTATTGACTATACTGAATGGATTTCTAACCTGGTACTAGTAACAAAGCCAAATGGGTTGATCTGCATCTATACAGATTTTAGAGACTTAAATAAAGCATACCCAAAAGATGACTTTCCTCTACTGAATATTGATATTATAGTTGACCTCACAGCAGGATATGAGATGTTGTCCCTCATGGATGGTTTCTCCAGCTATAATCAGTTTCGCATCGCCCCAGAAGACCAACACAAAATGATATTTACTTGCCCATGGGGAACATACTGTTGGAATGTCATGCCATTCGGTCTCAAAAATGCAGGCGCCACATACCAAAGAGCTATGACCACAATCTTCCATGACATGATGCATAAAATAATGGAAGATTATGTAGATGACCTATTGGCTAAATTGGTAACAAGGAAGGATCATCTCAAGGTTTTAGACACAATCTTCAAGAGACTGGAAGAATACAAAGTCCAGCTAAACCCTAAGAAATGTGTCTTCGGTATCACATCAGGTAAACTCTTGGGATACATAGTTTCTAGAAGAGGCATTGAGGTTGATCTAGCAAAAGTCAAAGCCATCTTAGACATGCCTCCACCCAGAGGAATCAGTGAACTCATAACACTACAAGGCAGGGTACAATCTATTCAGTGTTTCATAGCCCAATTGCCAGACAAGTGTCACCCATTCCAATATCTATTGTGCAAGGGTATCCCCTTTGTGTGGATAGATAAATGTCAAGAAGCCTTTCAAAAAATCAAAGATTACCTACTGTCAATGCCAGTCCTCATGCCTCCCATTCACAGAAATCCATTGATCCTATACATATCGGCAACTAATTCAGCATTGGGGGCATTACTAGCACAGAATGACCAAGAAGAAAAGGAAAGGGCTATATATTACATCAGTCAGACATTGGTCAAGTATGAACTGAACTACACACCAATTGAACAAGCTTGTCTAGCTACAGTCTTTGCAGCTCAGAAGCTAAGACATTATATGTTAAGCCATCAGACACAACTAATAGCAAAGATTGACCCCCTTCAATATTTGTTAAGTCGGGCAGCATTAATAGGACGTCTAGAAAAATGGGTCATGATCCTGAGCGAATATGACATTCAATACATGGAAAGAAAGGAAATAAAAGGACAAGTCATAGCAGACCAGCTGGTGAACGCACCTTTGCAAAGTGATCACCCGTTAGTGGCATATTTTCCAGATGAGTCGATATTCCATACGAAACCTAAGGCACCTTGGCAACTTTACTTTGACGGATCACACACAAATCATGGCTCGAGGGCGGGAATCCTATTCATCACTCCTCAAGGAGACTCCATTCCTAAGTCCTTCTGCATTTCCTTCCCATGCACAAACAATGTGGCAGAATATGAGGCACTAGTTATAGGACTAAGAATGGAAATAAAATGGAAAATCAGAACACTACATGTCTATGGGGATTCTCAGCTCGTCATCAACCAGGTTAATGATGACTATGACACAAAAGATGAGAAGTTGATGCCCTATAAGCAGATGGTGGATAGTTTCCAAATGTACTTTCATATGGTAACTTTTGAACAAGTTCCGAGAACACAAAACAAAGCAGCAAATGCAATGGCTATAATAGGCTCTCTCCTCGACATCCCAAGCAATCTGCCACAGTTGGAATTTCTCATAGAACAATTGTTGGTTCCTGCCTATGACATTCCAGAGTCAGAAATGGTCTGTGAACTTGTTGGTCCCAACTCTCCCTGGTATCAAGACATTCATGATTACCTTAAGTCCCAAACCCTCCCACCCAACCTGTCCAATAACCAGAGGAAGTCTTTCATTCAAAAAGCTGCAAGATATGCCATCGTCAGTGACACCCTTTACCACCATAGCTTTGAAAACACCCTCCTTAGATGTCTTGACACTAACAAAGCGGGTACAACCTTACGCAAAGTACATGACAGTATATGCGGATCTCATTCGAGTGGTCCTACTCTAGCCAAGAAGATAATGAGGCTTGGGTACTA
>VDFB02336638.1:0-26627 GCA_007258455.2 Sequoia sempervirens
GTGTCTACATTTGCCCCTCTTTGATGCAATGTCACTTAGGAATTGTGTCAAAGAAAATCGATAAGAAATATGCCCCAGTCATGCCCCAGTGTAAAACAGGTGAAGGTATGCCCCCTTGGGAAAATTGACAAATTTTCAAAAAAGTTAGAACAATTTGGAAATGATCCTGATTAGTCCATTGGATAGCCAGAAATGCAGTGGAGTTGATGGAATTGAGTTTGGAAATGTTAGGGATGGGTACGGGTGGATAGAAATTGGAAGCTGACGCAGCGATTAGGGGAGAAAACCCTAGGTATATATAGGAATTGGGGTAAAAATCAATTCATTTTCACCCACTTAGCCCTAGAATTGAGAATTTGCTCTGCACCCACAATGAGGATGTCGCCCGTTCCGAACACTCACCATCGTGCATACATGATCTGGACTTTCCAGAGGCCAGTTGACGCAGACCCCCCGGTATGTACCTCAATCTTGCTCTTTGAAATTTTTTGCATTGCGCGTGTTTTTATGCATTTAATGTAAGTTTTTGTTATGCGTTTAGCGTTGGTTTGTGGCGTTTCGACGCATTTGTAGATTTCAAAACCGCATTTGAAATCTTGCATCGCATTTGCATTTACAATAGCCACATTTGTTTATTTTGAAACGCATCTGAATATTTTGCATCGCATTTATATTTTCTTTGACGCAGTCAGTTTAATTTCAACGCACCGCATATGTAATATTTTGAACCGCAAGTGAAAACAGCAACGCATGTGTCTAATGGAATGATGCATCTGTATGTTTTGCACCGCATATGTGTAATAACAATGCATTTGCAAAAGAGTAATGCATATGCAAAAAAGTAACGCATTTGCAAATTAGGTAGTGATAGTCAGGTTGCATTAGAATAGATGTTAAAAGCTGATATATGGTATGTATAATCCTATTGCAGGTCGTGTTGGATACCGTATATACATGAGAGTCGAGACCGACGACCTTTCGGTTCAGGGATAGCTTGCGGATTGGGGAGCGACGTTTCCTATGGCACCTTGGTCTTTTGCATGTGACAAACATGCCTGAGATTCAGGCGAATCGTGGTTTATTGATAGCATTATGTGAGCAGTGGCACTCAGAGACATCCTCGTTTCACCTACCGACTGGAGAGGCCACTGTTACATTGGAGGATGTGTACAGGATACTTAGACTCCCTATTAGAGGCACACGGGTTAGGTATGATACCCAGAGGGGTGTGGCCGAGATGTGCAGATACTATCCGCATGCAGACATTAGACAGTTGGGGTTCGACCATTATGAGATTAGGTGGCGTGTTAGCCCAAAGATATAGGCAGCTAGACTGTCTAGTATGTACTTTGATAGGTGGTATAGTACTTCCTGATCGCCGAGGTCATGGTTTTCCTGTGGGGTGGGGGGAGATGCTTGTAGGGATGCTAGAGAGACGAGAGGTGTATGCATGGGGACCTTGTCTCCTTGGTATGTTGTACTTTCATTTACATGATATTTCCTATCGAGATGCGCAGTCCATGAGTTGTGCTACCACGCTCCTGATGGTATGGGCGTGGGAGCACATCGCCATTTTTTGGCCACCAGCTATAGTTGACCTGCCACAAGGAGCCCCTTATTCCTTTCGCTATGCAGGGGCTAACACTCAGCACCATATAGGAGATACAGGTTATTTTAGGCATGCTATAGACACGATGGTTCAATTTACATGGAGACCATACCTAGGCTGCATAGAGTGACCAGACGAGGATGAGCATTTGTCATTTTGCCGACAGGTACAATTTTTGAGGGGACAGACAGTGTCACATGTCCACATTATAGAGCGTCATTTTCCGGATCGTGTACTGAGGCAGTTTTGAGAGGTACAGGATGTGTCGAGAGGATGGGCTAAGTTTGCGAGGTCTGTGTGAGAGATCCCCTTATGGGGTCCAAAGATTCCAGTGGCCACAGCTAAGGCAGACATTGATGCATTATAGGAAGTTCCATGGGGATGGAGAGATGGTCCAGTAGACCCAGGGACCATAGCGGAGTATGACCAGTGGTGGGAAGTACACAGGCCGATCCCCTTGATAGATCCAGAGTAGCCAGCGCTAGTAGAGCGGTGAGGGACAGGTCCACGAGGCAGGCGGGGTAGAGGTCAAGGTCGGGGAGACAGAGGAGGCCGTGGTGATGGAGGAAATGATGGCCGAGGTGGAGGACGAGGGGGTAGGAGAGGGAGACTTGGCCAAAGAGGACGAGGGCCACCGCTGTCACCGATCCGTGAGGAGGGATGAGGAGAGGAGGATGTGGCCATGCCAGACATTGGTAGAGGGGGGGAGGAGGTGGAGAGGAGGTGCACCCCACAGAGGCAGCTATTCCAGACATCCCGGCAGAGGAGGAGGCAGATACTGAGGAGGTAGACAGAGAGGAGGCAGAGATTGATGCCTTGGGTTTATTGGGCACCTACCAAAAGGATGATGAGGAGGATGATGATCATGAGAGAGAGATTCGGGATCAAATCCTAGAGGAGCTGGAGGAGGAGGAGGATGGGGTAGTGAGGGTCAGACAAGATGAGACAGGGTCAGTAGATCCTAATATTGCTACATTACGAGCCCAGTTTGCCTCCCTAGAGGAGCAGATGAGAGTCCTCATGTCTGAGAGGGATGCCTATCAGATGGAGAGGGACAAAGCAGTGATGGATAGGGATCAGGCCATAGCTCAAAGACAGGAGACTGAGCAGAGATTTATAGAGCTCAGGGCATTGTGCACGGGACCATCAGTTGCTTTTTCCAGAGAGCTAGTCAGAGCTGGGGAGAGAGAGTTATTATCGGGATCTTTATGAGGCAGACGTTCCGCCAGAGAGACAGGCTCCCAGTTTCTCAGAGGCACATAGTAGTAGGTCCCAGACCAGGACCCACACTAGGATAGTTAGCACAGAGGGGGTGGAGCATCCATGCAGAGCAGGTCCGTATGATAGACCTCCCTCAGCTCACAGGTTGTTGGGTTCCCATCATCCTTCCTCCACACACTCCAGGTATGATAGCAGTGGCAGTTCAGGATAGGGATACTTCTTGAGATGCATCGAGACATTGTATTATGATCCTATAGCCTGCAAGCTTCCATGTATTATTGATACATTATGACATTGTGATGTGACACGGTTGAGTGAGATATATATATATGATTTTGGTGGTGATTCTCATGATATGCATTCCTATGTATTAATTATGTCATTTATTTGTACATGTGATGTTTATATGACATGCTTATGTGATGGATGATGATATCTATTTTATGGTGTGTATATGCAGCTAATGATATAATGTTGATTCTATATGATGTATGCGGTTTATAAATTATGAGATGCAATATGATGTTATATGTATAATGCCAGCTACATGTGATGCTTATACAAATGTAATATGATGCATATATTTACAGTTGCTTTGTACATGGAATGCTTATGATATGTATTGTTTGATGATGAATGTCTATTATGCCATGGTGATCAAGATATGAAATATGCCTATATGTATGTATTTTTCTATCATGTACGTTGATGTAGGATGATGTATATTGTTTTGTGTCATAGGACTCCATCATAATGCAAGAAAGAAGAACTATTAGTGTGGAAAGAAAGATCGAGAAAGAATGAAAGACAGGAGATAGATGTTAGTATTAGCAATCTTTGATGTTTCACTATATCACAAAAGGTATTGCACTTTATCATCATTGGGTGGGACTAATACAAATGGAGAAAAACACCATGATATGACATAAATCAAGGTGTGCAAGGCCATCCACTTGCTAATAATAGATAGTCACAGACAAGGATTGTCGTTAACTGATACTAAGGGCACAAGTTTCCCCAGTCTTTTTGTCAGGACAAACCACAGACAGCAAACAAAGTAAAAGACGGGTCATGAGACGTCATTGCTCCTCTAAATCCTTCATGGGACATCCTTGAGGAAACTAGTAACATGACTCAAAATCAAATTTAAAAGACAGTCAACAGACAACAGTCAAAGAAAATAGAATTTAGATACATCGTTGCTTCTCTAAATCCAACATGGGACATCCTTGAGAAAGCTAGTAACATAATTCCTAGTCATCAATTCAAGATAAATGATAAGATAAATAAGCCATAAAGTCAAGAAGCCAATAAAATATTTTCCAAAACTTGATCTGTTTGTTTGATTTGTTTTGATCGATAAAGGGATTGATCGACAGAGCCTGATTGTCAGGAGATACACATACTGGATAAGACTGTGAGTCTGGTTTCGATGTTATGACTATCTATATAAGGCATGACAAAGCTTGGTTTCAGAAAGACATGTATCGTATAAGACGTTGAGTCAGATGTCGTTGATGTGATAACCTGTGTAAGGCTATGCTTGATTGTTTGACAATGTCGATTATACAGGAAGGACTCATCCTATATAATACATAGACTATTTTGTTAATATGAGTATCCAGGAAGGACTCATCCTGAATAAGACATAGGTTGATTGTTTTGATAATGTTTGTTTCTAGGAAGGACACATCCTGTAGTAGACATTAATTGATCTGTTTTGATTGTTTTATTTGGCAAGTTGTTTGATTTGACTCAGAGACATTGCTGAATTGTTCACCAGATTGACACATGACTTGATACGATGTGTTGACAATTGACCGTGTGTGACGACAAACCCTAAAGGACTGACCTAGTGTGGCCTCGGGGGCTCATCGATTGATGGCCTTACCTACATTATACACATAGAGACCTCGTAGTTTGACTTGACTTTGACTAACAAGACTAACTACAAATAGAAGACGTGTGTGAAAGTGAATGTGACGAACCCTAATAGATTGACCTAGTGCGGCCTCGGGGGCTCATCGATTGATGGCCTTGCCTACGTTATACACGCAGAGACCTCATAGTTTGGCATGACCAATGACCTTGTCATATAGAAATATAAAGATTGAGCATGATTTTATATAAAGAAAAACCCTAAGGCGGTAAGCATCGGGGCACATGAAATGGATGGTATTACCTACATCGATCCATAACAAGCGTAGTTGATGAAGCTGACTTGAAGCCCGATAGAGTCGTGACTCGACTTTGTTTTGGATTTTGAATAGTACGATTTTTATGTCTTTTGAATTTTTTTGAAGTTTTACATTGTTTGTGTTTTCTCGAGTCATGTTGTGATGTTTGTGGATTTTTCTATGGTTTTCACGTCTTCAACACAGCCAATGGAAGAATCAATATGACACGCGTCAAGTGTTTTCCCCCAGTCAAGTATAAGACCAAATGATTATGAATAGGGTAATATGGGGGATATGAAATGCACTCGATGTCAATCATTCTAGAGTTAGCGGAAGGCTACACTTATTATGAATGGGTATATGGCGATGGATATAAAGATAAAGGACCTGCAGGATAGGTAGTAATAATATGCGGGGATAAGGACTATGTATGGGAGTGATGGACTATGTGCATGGATAAGGACTATGTCTGAGGTAGTTAGTATGTACATGGAGATGGACTATATATAGAATTGGGTATGGGAATACGGTAGATTAGAATAATAATAGAAAAAGGAGTAGAGTTAACTACACATGGTGCCTGTTTGCCAGGTTCTCACCATGGTACCTATCCAAAGCGCCACCAAAGTGGTTTTTACTATTGGATGAATGATTTGTCTTTACTATTTTCTAGATTATCAATTTTTTGGTGTTACCAAGATGCATTTGCCCGAGGTTTTCATCTTGATAGCGATTTTTTGTGATTTTTATGAATTTTTGTATTTTTTGCTAATTAAGATAGAAGCTCTTATGCATAGAACCTTTTTGAGATGTAGACTGATTGGCGAGGACAATGGTTCTATGAGAGTAGAGTTGATGCGGCTCGATCCACAGCTTCTATAACAATATAAGGTCCTAACCAATTTGGTTCAAACTTTCCTGGTTTGTCTCTTTCTACTTGATTCTTTGAGTTCTCCATTAAAACTAGGTCACCAATATCAAAGTTTTTGTTCAAGACCTTCTTGTTATAGCTACGATGAAGGAAATTCTGATATGCTTGGAGATGGTCTAGTGCCTTCTGTCTTCGCTCATCCAGGAATTCTAGCTCATGGAGTCTCAATACTCAGTACTCTTCATCATCAATGTGGCCTTTCAAGGATACCCTTAGGGAAGGAATCTCAACCTCAATAGGAAGAATGGCGGAGACAAATACAAGTAGATAATGGAGTAGCACGGTTAGAATCACGGATACTTCTTGTGATATTATAGAAGGCGAGGTTAAGTTATGAAATGTAGATCATGACCAACATCGTTAACATTATTTTTGACGATTCTAATGATTTTTTTGTTAGATGCCTTAGCTTGGTCGTTACCTTGTGGGTAATATGGGGTGGAAAAGTAGTGTTGGATCGCAAATTCCTCCACACAGGTGAAATTGGACTTCTTGGTTCTTAAATGGGCGGCCATTATCGATGATTATAATTTGGGGATACCTCTGGAAGCGGATGATATAGTTGAGGATAAATGTAGAAATTTGTGTCATAGGTAATGTATGTTATAGAAGATATGAAGCTTCAATCCGCAAGTAAAATACTTAGTGGCGATGATAATGGTGTGTCCATTAGATGAATTAAATGGATCTTACCTATGAAGATTGAGGAGTCCCCATTGGGCAAGGAGCCATGGTGGCGTTATAGGGCCGATACGTCTTTGGCATGTAATGATCTCCATGAAATTGGCGTTGGTTGCAGACATATGAGTCTTATTCCATAGTAGGCGATATGCTTAATCTCATAATCTTTTTTTAACTAAAGAGTAGGACCACTGGGAACCATATACCCTCATGCACTTACGCAAAGGTTGCTTATTAGCCCCAGTAGAATCAAGACATCTCCAATAGGAGTGGTATCTAAAAGGCGCGTCTATATAGGGTGTCTCCGACGATGGTGTATTTGGCTGACTTGTGGAGGAATGTCCTACGTTGGTTATTGGATAGGCCAATGGGTATGACTTTGGCATGAAGGTAATCATAGATTTCTTTGTACCATGGGGAATCAGGACCAATAATGTCACACACCATTTTAGAATCTAGGATATCATAGGCTGGGACCAAAAGCTATTCTACCAAGAACTCAAACTTAGGCACGTTGTTGGGAATGTCAAGAAGTGATGTAATTGTAGCCATAGTGTCTGCTACCTTGTTTAAAACATGAGGTATCTGATGAAATTCAACTTTGTCAAAGTACTCCTTAAAGCTATTAGCCATGCACTTGTATGGAGAAAGATTCTCATCCTTAGTCTCATAATCATCATTTACCTATTTGATTACTAGTTGAGAATCCCCATATACCTGTAAAATCTTAATTTTCCACTTGACTACCATACGTAACCCTGTCACTAGAGCTTCATACTCTACTATGTTGTTAGTGCATGGGAATGCAATCCTAAATGACTTAGGGATGGAATCACTTTGTGGTGTGATAAACAATATCCCCGCCCCTGAACCATGATTTTTATGTGAGCCATCAAAGTACAGTTTCCATGTTATGTTTGTGTCAATTGTGAATATGAACTCATCTGAAAAGTCTGCAACTAATGGGTGATGCAGCGTATGGAAATTAATGCGCTGGCGATCGTAATGACCTATCCTTTAATATAGCCTTTCTTTCTACATCGTTATGTATACTAAATATCATAACCCATTTGGCTAATTAGTACCATTATCTTTGACTTCTTTGAGAAGATATTTCAGAGGGTCTATTTTAGCAATCAACATTGTTTGATGGTTTAGCATATAATGCCTCAATTTTTGAGTAGAAAATACTACTACAAGACAGGCACGTTCAATGATACTATAGTTGAGCTCATAACCTACCAAAGTCCAAGCGATGCAAGCCATTTGCCCTTTCTTGTTCATGTGTTTGTGGAAGCGATGTCACAAGTGATGAATGGGTTGTTGTAATATAAAAGAATCAATGGTCTTCCTTCAGCGGTTGGCATTAAGGCGGTGGTGTGAGTAAATATTCTTTAATCGGTTGAAAAGCCTCTCTCCACACCCTATGGCTGTCCATGCAAAGGGTACTCCTTTCTTAAGTAGATGTTGAAAAGGATGTGTCTTATCTGCTAACTACACTATAAATCTTCTGATAGATTGCAACCTTCACTATAATGTCCTTAGTTGACTAAGATTAGTGGGTGGAGGCATGTCCATGATTGCTTTTACCTTAGCCGGATCCACTTCAATGCCTCGTCTAGAAATGATATAACCTAATAGCTTTCTTGACTTGACTTCAAACACACATTTCTTTGGATTGAGTCTCACTATACTTCTCGGCCCTCTGAAATATCTTGTCTAAAACTTGTAAAATCGTGCATACCTTGTCTTGGATTTTTACAATAGGTTTATGAGGCTTGCAAATCCTCCATAAGAGTGTGTACTAGATCATGAAGATAGTAGTGGCAGTTGATAGGTTATCGGCATTCTTGAGTCTAAAGGGCATAACATTCCAGCAGTACATTCCCCAAGGACAAGTGAAAGTTATCTTAGGTTGGTCTTCAGGTGCAATTCTGATTTGGTTATATCCTGAAAATCCATCCATAAGGGACAACATCTCATATCCTGTTGTCATGTCAACTATCATGTCTATATTAGGCAAAGGGAAATCATCCTTAGGACAAGCTTTATTGATATCTCTAAAATCAGTCCAGATTTGGATGCCCCTAGTTGGTTTAGTGACTAATTGCAAGATTAAAATCAATGCATAGTCAAGCGATACAAGATAGAGCCAACATCTAAGAGTTTCTTGAGTTCTACCTTGACTAACAAAGCAATCTATGGGTGCATTTTTCTCAATTTTTGTTTCACTGGTTTGGCACCTGGTTGTAAAGGAAAATGATGCAGAACAAGTTCAAGATCCAAACTTTTCATGTTAGCATATGACCAAGAAAAATGTATCTATCTCTGTGCAAAGATGTTATGGAACTTTGGCTGCTCTTTTGTTGTCAATGGCGATGCAAAATAAACCGGTCAGTTCTTGGCACCCTATGTTGACTTCTATTGATTCTTCAATGAACATGGGTGACTTTTCCTGTGCAATGGGGAGAATGTTCAAACCTCCATCCTTAGGTGCCTCAGAGAGGTTTTCACCTTCGAATGCGTCCTTTCTTTTTACTTTTCATTGTCTAAAGGTTCCTTTCGGTTTTTCACCTGAGGCTCATCCTTTTTATTTTGTTTATTCTTTTCTCACATTTTCTGTTGGAGGTTGAACAAATTCTTGAGGAAATATGCTTTGTTGTCCAATTATTAGTAAACCAGCCTTATGATCACTTGGATTTGGTATGCCTTCGTAATCGGGAACCGGCCAATTGCTTCGTCATTCTCAAAAGTATCTAAGACGGGTGTGTCTTGGTGATCCCCAATCAATGGTTGGGGATAGACTAAGGGCATGTCATCGTCGGGAGTTATCAAAGTTTAATAGAGGTCAAGGTAAGGTGGAATTATTCATGTGAGTACAAAATTCTTGTACGAGTCCTTTTGCTCTTAGCTTTGGGTCCTGGAATTATGGATTGATAGGTGGAGCCCTAATACCAGGTTTGATATCAAAAGCAATTGATTCGAGGTTGCCAAGAGGAGTGGGGATCAAGTGATTCCCAATGAAGTAGTGTTTAAACCACTCTTCTTTTTTCATTTTCTTTGGTGGACAGGAATTCAAGGGATTGGGTGAGGAACTTAGCATCAAGTCAAGTTCTCCAAATAACTTGTCAAGGTCCATGGAAGAAGTAGAGGATAGGGAATCCCACTCATAATCGTTAGAGTTGGGGGAGTCACAATGATATTGGTCAACTGGTTTGTGAGATGTCTTAATATCTTCTGAAGCACTTACTTCCTCAAGTAAGGGTAATGGGGTACTAGGAACACCAATCTGAATCAGTTGAAACCCTAGCCCTACTCCTTTTGGCCACTGAGAAACAAATATTGGTTCAATCCTCCCATCTTGGTTTAAGCCTAAACCACTCTATCCATCATATCCTTTGCTTTGCATGATTTTGAAACCCTTTCCATATAGATTTTTAGGAATATAAGCAAGTAAGAGGGGTTCCTCATCATCTTCCCTATACAGCCAGGAAGTGACATCTTCTGTATTTACGGCCTCTTTGCTTAATTCTCCCCATTTGATGAAATTTGTTGTGGGAGGAACATGTATAGTGACCATAGAATTTTCCCAATCTGATTTAGGTAAACCATATGTCTTAGGAGCAATCAAATGGCTAACACAATAAGAAGTCTTCATGTAATACTCTCCACAATCCTTGTCCTGGATCTCAACCCTAGGAGTGGTAGGAATTGAGGGTGAAATAGATGTTCGAGTGAGTGTGGATGGATCAACATAGGAAGGTGGATTGGATGATGAAGCCTCTTGGTTTACTGGCACTTGGCATTGGGGGATCTCTTTTAGATTGGTGCAATACTGGAATGGATCTGGAACACCGTCTATAGTTATTTTTGTGCCATTATAAGGAGATTTAAGACACTGATGATATGTGGAAGGGACCGCCTTCATGGCATGAATCCATGGTCTTCCTAGCAGAAGGTTATAAGGAAGGGTGAGATCCAAGACCTGGAACTTTGTCTCCATTACTGCAGGACCAATTCTGATAGGAAGTGTTACCACCCCCTTTGATTTTCGTTCCTCATCGTCATAAGCTTTTATGACAATACTTTTGGTCATGTCTATGCATGCTTCTAAGATACCTAATGCCTTAATTAGTTTTAAAGTGCATAGATTTAACCCTGCTCCTCCATCTACCAAAACTCGTCTAACCCTGGTGTCATCAACAAGGACTTCCAGATGTAAAGGCTCATTATGGTGGATCTTTTCAATTGCATAGTCTTGTTCAGAAAATGTAGCATGGTGATTATTGGTCAAGTAGACCACCATTTCCTGGAAACGATTGACATCAAGATCATTAGGGACTGTGGTGTTCTGTAAAGCTTTATTGAGAACAGATTGATGCTCAGGGGAAATACGCAATAGTTCCAAGATTGAAATTTGGGCTGGGGTCTTCCCCAACTGGTCAAGTAGGTTATATTGTAACTTGGAAGGTTGGGGTGTTTTCTCTGCCGATGGAGGGCCTTGGATAGTGAACTTGAATACGATAGTATTGGCCCTTTTCAGGGATTAGTGTATTGATAGTAATGGGTATTAACATTCTCATCCCGGTGTACAGAAGGCAATAGAATAATTTTTGCCACTAATATAATCATGCTTGATACCATATAGTTGGTGACATATTGAATGCAGTACTTTCGAGTAGGGAGCAGTTCCTTTCCCATAGTCATGTAGTGGAGTCGAGAAAAAGACTTGATGATCCCGGTGTTTCACTTGACTTTTGTTTTCAATCCACTAACTTCAATAAATCTCCTTCGACACAATCTGTATGATATTCGCCGGTTGTCGATAGTTTTGTAGGTTATGTCCCTCAGTTCTATGATAATCACAAAAGGAATTTTCATCCCACCAAACTAGTTTAAATTGTCATGGATCATATTGTCTTGGTTCTTGCAACTGTATAAGATTATGTTGTAACAGTTGTTTGAATACAGACTCAATGGGTTCCCCTAAGGGAGTGAACTCACATTTTTGAAACCTCCTTTATTGTTGTGGACAGTGAGTATTTTGGACCATGTTGGGAGGTTGATTGATAACATTAAGCATGTTGGAAAAATTGTGAGGTCCTTGTAATGTGATGAGTGGTCCCACTTGTAGCATTTTAGCATCAACTACCCCATCATTGGTGACATTTTTGTTGCGAGACCAAAATCTATTTTGTCGATTAAGGGTGTTTTAATACGATCGGAGTTCATTGGATGTTGATGTGTTGCGAGTTAGCCCTTTTCAATGAGGATATTCTCTATTATAACTTGCTTACATAGTTGAAAAAGATGTACACCAATGTACCATAAAGTTACTCACGAGTTTTGCATGAAGGTTTTTCTTGAAACATTGTAACTTTGTTTTAGGTATCTCGTGGGACCTCTTGTTCTCCCATCTCTAGAAAGAAAGCAATAGAATGTTTCCCTTTGTATGCGTTGTAGCAGGCACGAGTTGCTATATTTATCTAAGTAGTCTATGTTGAAGAGAATTACTCCTGATTTCTCCAACCAACTCACCCCAAGATCTAATTCGAAATCTAGACCGAAAACCATTCTGGTTGTTCCTATAAGACTTCTTTGGAAATAGCCTCATATAAGATCACATTGGGGTCATAAGCGACATATATGCATATGGTAGAAAATTCTCTTATATGTTCTATTGGATTTCGTTTGCCATTGTACTTAGGGAGATTTGGTATGACATATCTGTGAGGGAAAGGGGTCATGTACAATCATCTATCAAAGGGGAATGGACATATGTCCTTTGTTGAAAATTATTTCTTAGTTAACACCGACATGTTATCCATTGCATTTATGTCGCGTTGTGTTTGTAGGCGTCGCTTGGGTCAAAGATGTGCTAGGGGGATTATGCGGATCCATGTATGTGTTCTAAAATCCAAAGTCTCGTGATGGGTTTCGATTGAACATTGGCATCTAAGGTGGATTTGGATTCAGAATGTTGGTAAATGTGTTATGGTCTAGAATCTGCACAAACTGGTATTGACCTGGGATTGGATTTTGACTACCAATCTAGGAGAAAGGATTCTGATTGCCTGTCTAGGCAAAGGGATTTTGATTCGGAATATGAGTGAATGGATTCTGATTGCTAGTCGAGGAGAATGGATTCTGATTGCCATACTAGAAAGAGGGAATGCCCCCTGTTTGTGTAATCCGTGGTATAGTACTAGTGACTTGAGCTCTAGGTATGGCCATCGACTGTGGTATGGTAGTCATGATACTAGCAGTAGGTATGGTTGTTGATTATGAACTTGTGACACCGACATAAGGTGTAGGGGCTGATGTTTTAGGTCTTTTACTCCCAACAAGAGGACCGAAGGGAGTGGATGATGAAGCACCTATAGTGAAATTAAATCCTGATATCTTGCCGGATGTACCAGATGGAGATGTATGGACTGTCGTACTCTGTGTAGGTGTGCTAGATGGCATAGTTGTGCTGACTTGAGGTATAGTAGTACTAGCAGTCATTGTGTTTGTCCCTTGTGTAGGTTGAGTTTGCAAGGTGCTAATATCAAATCCTATAGGTAAGGTAGTGCCTTCAGCTAGCAATTTGGCTAAGTATCGTTTTCGGTCATTCGCTAGGTACTCATCTACGAAAGAGGAAAACTCAGGGTCATGTGCAGCGGCCTCTATGTCCTCTACTGCAGTATGTCCTTGAGTGTTTCTTGTGGTGAATTTGTCTAATAGAGTCTTATGAGGTATTGAAGAAAATGGATTGATGAAATCATTTGGGTTTGACATGTTTTCTCTCTCTCTTCTCTTAGACCTAGTTTCAACCATGTAAGACAAGCTCAATATGTGGGAAATGCAAAACTATATCTATGAACAATATGACTCTAGTCTATGTTTTTGGGATTTTCGTATGCAAAATAAGGAATGTTCTAGGATGACACTAGCCTAAAATCTAAAGATGCAAGGCCAAAGCAAAGTTCTAAAATAATCAATTCTATAAACCCAAGACGAAGGGACCAACTACCTAAAGTCTAACCAAGGCGTCAATTTAGTTTAATTCAAGGAACCAATGTAGGATGAGGATCAAAGACAAGTTGAGTTTCCTAACTAGACTAATCAGCTAGGAGGACTCTCTATAGGACAAAGGATAAACTGATAAAACTAGGTTCAATGACATATTTTGTTGATGCTATGACTTTTCTAGAGTTTAGATGGTGGACTAATCCTAAATTTTGTAAAAGTGACATTTCTAGAAGTTTACTCTAAAGGAAAAATGTATTCTAAGATGAAACTAAACTCTGAATTAAGATAACTATGGTAATGACCGAATGAACCTAAAGGATGCAAAATTGAGCAAATCGTTTCAGGTTTCTGTTCAAGGACTATTTGTGTAAAGACAACTGAAACTGGTATAATCATGTTGACTAGACAGTGACTGTGAACTCTAGTTTTCTGATAATCAGACAGATGCGTCGTAGGATCTCACATATGCAGTCAAGTTTACCAGTTGCGGTTTTCCAATGATCAATTGCGTTTCTCTGGTAAAGTTCAATGTGTGACTCTGACAGATGCGACTTGTAATGACAGTTGCGACTGAGAATATTGCATATGCGGTTTTTCACAAAACAACTGCGAGCTAAACTAGTAGATGCGACTCTACCCTAGATAGATGCGACTGATACTGACAGCTGCGACTCAAAGTTAAAGAGATGCAACTCGTCATGACAGTTGTGACTCAGAATTAAATAGATGAGACTCTAAAAATCAATTGTGACTTTCTGGTGAATAGTTGTGACTCTCTATGTATTTTCAGTGATCTAAGATTTTAAAACCAACCATGTTTTCCGTGATCAAATTTTGGGAAACAAGAACAGTCATAAGACAAAGTGTTTTCAGTTTGATTTTAGACTCAAAGAACATTTAAGTTGACAACAGACAAGTACATCCTAATAGGCCAAAGGCCTAGGGTTTGTATACTTGGTATAGCCCACCGAAATACCCCAGATTGGTGATAAACACCTTTCCTTTTCGAGAGCGGATAGCTTAGAAATTTGGTGGCATTGGCTCCCCTCCATGGCTCATTAACGTCTTTCGAGCAAACCAATTTCAAATTCTTTGGGCAATGAACTCCCAAGAACTACTATCTCTACTCAAGGGGATCAGTAGTGAGTGTCTTCGGGCATGATACTGTACCCTGCACTATACCAAACAACAACCAATAGAACGGTTGGACACTAAAACAAGAGATATTTAATACAGGCATTCTGTTCGTAGGGCATGATCCATGCGGTGAGAGTCCCCTTTCAGATCCATCTCGTCGGAACCATATGCGTGATTCTTGGACTTTCCCCAAGAATCCACTTTTATATACCGGCTGGAAGTCCCTTGGGTTCAAGGTGCTACCGGTCTGAGTCGTCCTGGGGTGAGTACTTTTTCCCACCAGAACAAGCCCAAGTTCTAGAGTTGGTAACCATTTCTCTTACACCCAGGATCGCACAGATGCACAAGGGGAGATGATACTTCGATGTACCAAATCGTGAGGGTAACACACAAATGTGTTTTCGCACCAAACACAATAAACACTTGTTAATTTTAATCTAAACAAAAGATTTGCTACACTACCAAACAATCTGTTTCAAAAATTTAAATGGGGTCTTCGACATGCGTTCTGCAGAAAGATTCATTAGTAGTTATCAATATTGTCTTCGCCAATCGTCCTGCAAAAACTCGTTAACTCCTCAAGACACACGCTGAAAATAGAAGATTGGTGCTAAAAAAAAACCTTAAATGAAAAAAGCAAACTAAAATACTGATAACTTTCTCAAAACTATTTTTTAAAAAAAATCATAGATATCTATGGAAAGCAAAAAAAATAGACCTTCAAAACCCAGAAAACGTTTTTCAAAATCCTACAAAACAAAAATGTTATAAACAAAACAAAATTTGCGTTTTAACAGTTAAAGTTTAAAAAACTGTGATCACTAAAATGGCCATAACTTTCTTAAATCTTAACAAATTTTAAAACCGTTTAAAGTTTTGGAAGCTGAGAATGAGATCTACAAAGCCCATAAAATGTTTTTAAAATGTTTCATTTTCCCATATTTCTGTATAGAAGGTGGCGGGATTCGTTCCACGTCGGGGTCTAAATGTAGCATGAAAGTGCACAAAAAGATCAAGAGCAAACATGCAATACATATCTAAATGCAAATCTAATGCTAAGCAACAAAGAACAAAGGAAGTCAAAAACATAAACAAAACTTGAACAATCTCACCAAATTGCTATGTATTTCCATGATTCATCTCGATTGCCCTTCTCCATTTTGCTGTTGTAGTATAATTACCCTCAGATTTTTTGTAAGTTCGTGCAAGTATAGCCTATGATAAATATTTAGCAAAACATCAAAGATTCAACATAAGTGCTCTCAAAAGTCATAAGATTTCACGAGTTTTCAAGAGAGATTGGAATGAAGAATGACAGATCAATTTATAGAAAATTGATTATTCGAATGACAGGTCGGGATTGAAAGATCAACGGATGGTTGAGATCGACTGATTAGACATGCATTCTGATAACTATCAATAACGACATGAGTGATATAAATTAAAAATAGAATTAAAGATTAAATAAATGATTTAATCTTCTAGTTTGGTATTCGAAAGCAGAAGAATTATCTTTGCATGACAAAGATAAAGATGGATTAAAGCAACTCTTGTTCGAATGCACGCACAAGATTTAATTAATTAAATAAGAATATTTAATAAATCCGCATGTACACGCAAATGAGTTAGAACTGAATGATTGAATGATTTGATGAAGAGATTACTCAAGAATGCCACTCAGACATTAAATTAAGAGTTAACTGAGCAATTTGAAATAGATCTTTGAGTCGAGTAAAAGTGAATACTTAGATAACTCACACAATTATCTAAATATAGAGGAATGTGTTAAAATAGGAATTCATGAATTAAATAATTCATTTAATTCAAGATTTGATATTTGAAGAATAATTAAATAAATAAGATTTATTTAATTAAGTGATGAAGGGATTTAAATGAATAATTAAATAAATAAAGAATTTATTTAATTATAGTTGGCATATGATAAAGGGGAAATTAAATAAGAATTTATTTAATTTGATAAGAAGAATAAGATTAATTAGTAACATAATTAAATAAAAAACATTTATTTAATTAATCAGATAGAATAAAGAAAAGTGTGAATTAATTAAATAATTAAGATTATTTAATTAATAGAAGAAATGAAGACTATAGAGAATAATTAAATAAGAGACATTATTTAATCATGACCATGAAGAATACGAATTATGAAGAATATTGAAGTTGCAGGCTTAGACCAAATTTCGGTGTCTACAGAATACATGTTTCATGGAGTATTGGAATTTTACATAATCTCACAATCAACACAAATCACTTATATGTTTGAGATTTCTATCTATTATTTATTTAAAATCATTTGAGATCATTAAAAAGAAGTAGAAGGGGTGACAAGGATTTGGAGGTTGAGAATGAATTTGAAAAGAGTGTTCAATATCTATTTTGATAGTGAAGAAACATAAGATTTAGGATGTACTTAGTTTCATTTCAAAATATTAGTTTTTAATTTAAAGAGTTAAATGGCTATATCTTACATGTAAGAAGCCCATTATGGAAGAATGTAGCCATTTCATTAAAAAAAATATAATATAAAGATAGTGTTATTACTCCTATTAGGTTTTATTATTTTTTACATGTTGATTATTTTATTAGATACATGGTCAAACAATCCTTCATTAGATGCTCTTCCCATGAATACATCAATTGGGTGCTAGTATTGTGATTACTACATGTTAAGAATCATTATTAATAATTTTGGGATATAGATGCTTGATATGGTTTGGCTATTGGGATTTGGCATTAGCTTTGAATGTTAAGTATTATAGGAAATTTGGATCAATGATTACTTTGAGAAACCCCCCAAAAAGAGATATAAAATAAGGGAAAATGTTTCTCTTTTTTTTTGGAAAAAATATTAATTTCTATTGGTGAATCTTTCCATTTTTTGAAAAAATATTAATTTTATTGGAAATTTGTTTACATCACTAAAAATTTATAGAAAAATTTGGAGAATTCTTGGAAAATTATAGGAAAATGAATTAATTACCATGGTGAATCCATCAATTAAAAAATCTTATGGAAAGGTAGGGGCTTGAAGGTGGAAATGATTGGTGGCCTTAAGGGGTAGACTCTATAATATTTAGTTTCCATCATTGATTTAAAATACAATCTAACAACCCTTGTATTTTACGACATAAAATGTACTTGTAGTTTTTAATGCTCACATAGCCCAAAGTTTCTTTTGTGTTGTTGATCACCATTGAGATCAATGATCCAATATTAATTTCAGGACTTGTGAGCATTACAAATCATAGGAATATTTTAACATGTGGAGTACAATGAGTGTTGTTAGATTATATTATAAATCAATGGTTACAACTAAATATTAGCGATATCGACCTAAAGTAACTAATAATTATGATCAAGACCTAGAATGGAAAGTGCGACCGAAGCGAGCAGGAAGAACTATGTGGGAGGAAATTTTAATTCCTCTGATGAGGATGCTAATGCAGATGACGACCCTGATGGTGATCTGTGGGCAGTGGAGGTCTCTCAGTCTCCTATGGTTGTGCTTGCGGTGGTTTTTTTCCTAGGGACTTTGTTTTCCATTCTCTCTAAAGATGGGAAGGTGGTGTTTGGTGAGGTTTTGTTGTGGCTATCTGGGTTCTTGGAGCTTCTACTTGTTGTTGGCACCTTGGTCCTTGTGGCTACGCTTTGGGGTGCTCTAGAGAATTTGGGTGTGTTTTGCATTCTATTGAAGCTAAGGGAGTTGATGGCTCTATTTCGGATGTTGCTTGGCTTTTCTTTCTATCAGTGGGGATGTCTACTCTTTCCTTGGCTCTAGATTGTGTTCTAGGTCTCTTTGTGTGAGCTGGTTTGTGTGTGGATGGGTGATGTGTGGAGAGGTTTTAGCTTACCTTTGACCCTGGTTGGCATGCTAGGTTTGTTGGTGTGCTTAAATGTTCTTCCTTCTCTCTTTTCCCCTGTTACGCGGGCTCTCCTTACTTTCTTGTGGGTTCCTTGGTTGCAGTTTTGGATTTTTGGGAGGCTTTTGTCCCTTTGATTGTGGGGCTTCTTGTTGGTGTTGTGGCTCTGGTGCATTTTTTCCCAGTGGTGTCTTCTTTGGTTCCTTGTGTGCAGACTATCTTGCTTGTGGTTGGGAGGTTTGTGGAGTGTTTTTAGCTGTCCTATGACTCTGGTTAGCATGTGGGGTCTGATGGTGAGCTTATATGTTATGTTTTCTCTTTACTCCCTTCCTTTGTGGGCTTTTCTGTGTTGTGTGTGGGAGTGTCTTCCTTGGTGTTGGGGTTTTTTGGTTTGCTCGGGTCCTTCTTTCCCTCTGTGGTCTATTGGTGGGTAGTGTTGGTGGTGTGTGTGTTTCTAAGCCCTAAGGGGTTTTATCTTGGATTGTTGCTTTAGGTGGGAGTGCTTTATTTTGAGGATTTTGGTGGTTCTCCCTTGATTCTTGCTAAGTTCCTTTTTTGGTTCTTTCTTCCGGCTGAGCTCCATGCTATTTTTCCCTTTGTCTTATGCTTGTGGTTGCTCTCTAATTGGTTTTTGAAGCCTTTCGGGTTTTTGGGTTCTATTTTTGGGCCTCTATGTTGGTTGTTGGGGGAGGCTAGTTGTCTAGTTTCCTTGTTTGGATTCTTTAAGGGAGTGTTTACTACTCTTCTCTTTGTTTGGGTGTGGCTAGCTGGGTGTTTTTTTAAGGCCCTCCTTGAAAACCTAGTTGCTTGTGCTTCATCTTGGAGCTATTTTTCTATTTGTTGAGTTGTTACAGAGGTTCATTTTGGTGGCTTTGAAGTAGTGTTGCTTATGGATGTTGGTGACTTCTTTCAAGCTATGGTTTCTTGCCATGCCAAAGGAGGTTTTCACTGCCCTTACTGTTCAATTCCTTTCTTTCCAGTATCTACAATCAGGGTCTTCTATGGAGGTGAAGATTGCTCCTTCAGAGGTGGAGCTCTCTCCTTTTGAGGTGGAGGTGGTTGTTGCAGTCTAGGTGGGATGCTCTTTTCCATACTATAGGTTCCTATTGAGGTGGTGATAGCTCTCAAAAATGTGGGCGGGATGCCTCAAGAGGCTGCCAATCTCTTGGTACGTTTTAGGGTAACAGACAGTCAAAAGCTTTCAACCTTCTACTCTTCAGGTGCTGCTAGACCTAGGTGGGTGTACCTACTTGAATTGAGCAGACTTGACTTATGATTATATTTCTTTTAGTGATTTGTCCACAATGGCAGATGGAAGTGAACAAATGAGATCAAATTTGGTATAAATTGTATACGAATTCTAAAACTAAAACCTAATATGTTCAGTTAACAAATGTAAAAAAAATAAATGAATCTGAATGATGAAATGAAGAGACCAGTGCCTTATTGGGTATGTGGAGTCAAATGAAATAGAAGTGGGCAACTTATTCTGGCAAAGACTCAAATTGCTGGCATATATTTTGTTTATAACTTGTATAAACATGTAGGATTATGACTACTAAGCTCCACTTTAATAATCCAGATGAATCTCCTTGATCATTGTGATCAACCAAAAGGATTTAATCTCTCCTTGAAAGAACCAATCAATTAATCACATAGATACAACAAATGTGCACTGATAAACTGAAAATAAACTTGTTATATCAATTTAAACAACCAGAAAGAATCAACTTGGAGACAACTTAGCAATACTTTCCAATAAACTCAACAGATAATTGACACTAGAAATAAACTACCACAACAACTGATTTTCATTGAAATCTCCATTTGAAAACATGCATCATAGTCTCTGATATGAGAACTTTATTCTACTGTATCCATTCCTAATCTACCTACTGTATCTCCTCTAAAATCTCCTTCCTCAATCACAATCGGGAATGATTATTTATACATATGCATCTGAACAGACACATCATTTCATATTCCAATGTCGACCAACCGTAGTATTCGGGCAAATCCCATGTCGGCCTGCAACTATATTTAGAAATTCACATGTCAGCCATAGTAACTGAGTCTTTGTTAATCATTTGCTAAGACAACCTTGTAAGTATGCTGAAGGAAATAATAATGTTGTCAGTCGCCCCTTAGTCTTTGTGTTTCGCCGTGACTTCATGTTGTCGGTGAGACATATCATAGATTACAAAATGTGTTATCGATATGTATTTCCTTAATATATTTACCAGTCGCTGAGACACGAGCATTTTCTCACCGAGATGCATCCTTTTATCTTACTAGCTTTTTCCGTAGCTCTGTGATGTCGGGGAGACCTCTCATAGACCATATTATGTTTCACCGAAAGCCCTTTTATCTCTTGTGTGTCGCTGTAACCTTCAACCATCGGGGAGACATTATATAGAATACCCATTTTTTTTACCGAAAGCCCCGAGTTCACTTTAGATCGCCAAGAGAATTCAATTCTCATACCGATAGAGACCATTTTCCTTTTTTATTGGTGAGACCCAACGAAGTCGCTAAGACCTCCCTCCGAATGTCAGTAACTCTTACCAATATAACCTTTTGTTCCAAGTTGGTAAGACACCACGAGATCGCTATGACATTTCACTGAAGCTAAAATATTTTTCTGATGTATCTCCATATATGTCAGTCGGCAAGACATAAAGCACTTGGTGAAACAATATACCGAAGACCAAACTCCCGCCGAAATGTGTATCCCGCTCCGTCGCCGAAACAAAGTTAAAGCCCTGCCGAACGAAACAATAAATGAATTCTGATCGTCATGACATCTGAAATGTCTTGCCGATAGGAAACATAGATGTTTATTAGAAAAATGGATCGGGGAGACCCTGATATTGTCATGCTGATACAAACTGTAATGTGAAATACTTAGTCTTGGATGGATTTTATGGGGCCATAAGGGAAAAATGTGGGTAAAAATATCATGAAGAGAGGAAATTGTGCTCATGGTAGGACTCATTTGGAAAATGCATGGGTACGGAAAACATAAAATCATCATAATTTTACAGTTCCAACAGGTGGAACTTGTGTATGCTGGAGAGTGGTGGTTTTTGGGGTAAGGGCTCTCATCTCTTCCTCTCCATTAGAGGGGAGCCCTCTCTGTTTGAGGAGGAGTTGGGGTTGACTTTTCTGGTGGGTGGGAGCTATAAGAAGGTGGATTATCTAGTTCTAGTGCAACATAAGGGAATAATGGCATTTTACATTATTATGTTGTTTGTTGTTTTTGGCTCAGTCTTGTTCTTCCTGAGCAACTTTGTTGTTACTAAGCAGATGGTTTTCTGTAGCCTGATTGCTTTGTTGCCTGATTGTTTCAAGTGCTTACTGTTAGTCTCTTGGGTCCATTTGGGTTCTAAGGGTTCATGGTCCCTGTCAAAACTTTGTTTTAAGGGGTTCAAGGTCCCTTCAAAACCCAGTCTTTGGTTTAAGATCGTAGTCAAAATCTGGTTGTAAAGGGTTAAAAATCCCTTCAAAACCTTTGTGCAGTTAAACTTGTTGTTGCTGCTATTGGGCTTCTAATGGTATGTGGTTTATCTTTGTTGCAACATGATTCTCTTTGATAGGTTTATGAGTCCCTTCAAAACTATTTTGTAATGGGTTTCAGGTCCCATCAAAACCTACTTTTCCCTATCAAAAACTAATAATTATGATCTATTATTTGTGAATTAATTTAGATTTCTATAGTAAATTATAAAATTTAGGCGAATATCATCTAACCATGTATTGAATACTATGGAGAATTTTTGAGTTAAAAAGTTTAATAAAATAATTTTTTTAGCTATATAAATAAAAATAAAATAAAATTTTATAAAAATGTGGTGATTCAAGTCACCTTAGAGCTTGAACTATTAGATAATTGGTGAATAATCGCCACTAAAAAAATACTAACTTGGTTGATAGTTTTAACCATTGACATAGGGATTAAGTTAAGATGATTGACAATATGATAGTATTTACATGGGGGATATTGTTGACAACTTGACAATTTTGATGGTATGACAAAAGTTGTATAGTGATATAATAATGGTGTTGACATCATGATATAATCGTGAATTGATATTATGAGAAGAAGATTGTGTAAAATTCAAAACTATGCTATATTTTGGTCCAACAAAATAATTTCAAGTAAAACATTTTTTCTTAAAACTACTTGGCATCTATGTGGTACTACTCATAATATTATATTTATATAATTTAATTTTAAAATTAAAACTGGATTTTGTTTACATGTAAGGTTTTGACCAAACTATTTTCACATGAAAGGGATTCACTTAAAACCTTTTCACTTGAAATTGTCTATTTGGTAGCCTATGTGATAGCCTAACACCTCTTTTGGGGTAGATTCAACAAAAGATAAACTTTAACTTAGATCTCTCCAACCCAAATTATTTTCATTAAAGTCTAAAAATATCCTTGCATAGAGCTTGGAGTCTAGAATGTAACTATTTTGATATATGGATTAGTTTTATTATTAATTCCTTTTAATTTATTATAACCAAACATTGAGCTGATTAGAAATGAGAAAAAAATTATTTATTTTTTGAAAATATATAACACACTTGAAGAAAGTATCATCTCAAAGAGGTTATATTTTTTCTTAATTATAAAATTAGAAAAAAATTGATGTCGCATCAAACTATAACATTTCAAGAGTAAATTTGACTTTAAAAAAATATTACAAAATAAAAATTCATTAAAAAAAAAGATCCTTCCACTAGATTTCCAAGTTATCTAAGTAGGAAAAATTCAAAGAATAAAAAAAATCTTTTATTTTCCATAAACCTCAATTTTTTAATAAAAAAACCAACAAGTAAAAGTATTATCTTAAATTTATAAAAAAATATTTCTATTTAGTTTAAAATAATAATAAATGTAAACTACATTAATAGTTCTTCAATTTATTAGTTTATATCTTTTTAAAACTCAAAACTGTGATGTGGGAAAAGGGGATCTAGGGTCTAAATCACACTCTCTCCTACATTACAATGAGAAGGAACATAAAATGATCACAATTACCCACTTAGCTGCTAACCTCAATGGAAGAGCCAAAATGGTGGATCAGGGTTTTGGTTGTTTTGTGGAATAATGATTGATGTTGATGGATTGATTGATAATTGACTTCAAATTATAATGCAAATGTGTACATAGGTTAATTATGAAACTACAACAAACTTTTATAATTTTAGAAAACTACATAATTGTAACATAAAAAAATTCACAGAATAACATAGTGCAAAGGCAAAGGAACCTAACATATAAATCTAAGATCAAACTAGGTGAATAGGGGTGCTACCACCCTAGACCTAGAAATACAGACCTCAAGAATCAAAATTCAGATCGTAGATGGTCTCATTCTATAGGTTCTTCCTTTCTAGACCCAACTTCATAACTTTATCTATTGATGATTAAATCTACTTTCCATAATTTTTGATATGGAAGGCTTGAATGATTGATCTTGCAATTAGGTCTCGAATCCTTTCCAAAATCCATTTCATATCTACCACTTGCACACAAGAGAGGGGAGAAAGGGTTGTGTTGTATAATGGATTTCTTAATTCAAACCCCATTTTTGTGTTTCCACCTCCACAATAGTTATGATGATGTAAAAAGTGCTTACCCTTGGTCAGGTAGAGGCAAAATACATAAAAAGAATGTTCTAATTTGATGTTGTAACTTACCACTCAAATCTAATTTCCTTGATGAACTTAAGTCATTGTACCCATCACCTTCAAGGAGAATTGTTTGTTTGATTTAAATTCTTGCAAGTGTTAGTACTCATAAAATAAATGAACATAAAACATGAATAAACTCAAATGAAGAATTTTATGCATTGCAAACATGAATCTTGAGTGATCATAAATGTTATAAATTCTATTAATTTTTCTCTTGGTTTCTTTTTAGGATGCTCAATTGCTTAATCAATTCACTAGGATTGCATTAGTTGAAAAAGACTTATAATTATATGCATTAATTTGTTTCCTCGCAAAATTAGTTATAAAAAAATGATAATTAAATTTAAATTTTTAAATGTTAAAATGTTTTTTGGCAAAAGGCTAATAGCCTATATATTATATTAATTATAATAGTAAGAAGTTACAAAAGTTCCCAAGAGGGCCTAATTTATGCTTTGATCCACCTGGAAGATTTACATGATAATATTTCCTACTACCTAGCTACCAAATAGGATTACCTATTGAGGACTATCACCAAATTTGGTTATGAAGTTACTTGTACGTTATTGGAAACTTTCCTGTAACTTTGTTTTGAGTTCTCTTCCTTTTTACCATTTGCATTCTTTAAATGGGCTAATAATTCAAATGTTAAATTGTTAATAATATATTTAAATTGGGGACAAAATAGGTTGGACAAGGGTGCTAGCACCCTAGACCAGACCTATTTTCGGTCTTTGACTCTCATTAAATAAATATAAAATATTATTCCCAATTTAATTATAATTTTTTGAAGATAATCATAAAACAACAATTTAAGAGCATAATTAGGTCCAATTGCATAGGGAGGAGCTCATCCTTGTGTGAAATTCTCAAGGGTGAAAATTTATGATGGTACAAAAACATACATGTCATTTTTAGGAGATCTAAGTTAAAAATAGTAGTTGTGTTGGTCATTTCCTTTATAAATGTGTGACAAATTTCTAAACTTAACCTAAGTATCAGTATTTTCCATTAAGGAGCTTTCATTATATTATTTTTATCTTATGGAACTATACCTACTCTTACGTATGTGACACATTAGACACTTGGAATTTGGCATATATTGTAGAATATTCCTTGGGTTATGTAGGATATGGGTTGTATATGATGATATTATATTCTATTATTTTTATGTGGTTTTTGAGGCCACATGTTGATTGTGATCATATTTTTATGATTTTATTAGTTTTTTTAAAAATTTATGAGTGACCTCTTTTCATTTTTTATATAGAACCAATAGCATTGAATTGTTTCTTGGTCTACTTGGCCATTATAAATTTAAGATGGTCATTTTTCATCAAGAACTTACATTTAATTTAAAATCATTTTCAAATTTGAGATATTTATTGATTATTAATTATGAATTTGATTATCTTCTATGAGTCTTTAACCTTGATATTTTATCTTATTAAAAAAATTCTTTGTTTGATGCTTTTTTAGTGTTTTTTAGCTATTGGTGTGTGGAGTGATGTGATTTGTAAAACTACCATATCCATGAGGGGTCCATAGAAAGTTGTATAAGGGAGTAGATAGGTTTGGGAATTTTTATTGGGATAATGGTGGTTACAAATTGTACTAGTATGTGATGTTCATAACCCATTCCCTCTACATGTGTATGATCTCTAATCAAGAGAAAGTTATTAGGAATCACATAGAATGGTTCTCAAGTAGGGCCTTGATACAATCCCTCCTATGATAGTTGGGATGTTGATTCTACAATTTTGTGATTTAAGAACTTTGAATATATCAATTATATAGTTCTATTTATTTATTTTGATATTAGATATAAGGTTATATGATTTTGTGATCCCTAAAATGTTGGATCAATGATTATGTATTTATATGACTATTCAATTATGGGATTACTTATCTTCTAGTGATGCTTTTAATCCTCATGAAACATATTTTGTGAACATAATAATGCGAGTAACATGATGCAATCCTTGTGATATGTGTAGCTTTAGACATGTGTTTATTTTTTGAACTAAATGTGGAAGGATTAGCTAGTAAATAAATATAAATTAAATGATTACCATGGTTATACCTGACTATGATTTTATAATGCTTTACTAGTTTAGATGTCCCTTATTGATTTGTGGATTCAATTTTGGAAAATAATCATATAATATTTAATGTATTTTTTTAAACACCTTACTAATAATGTACAAATAAGTAGAAATAAGACTTTAGCATTTATTTACATACATTTGTATGACTAGTTGCTTCATATCC
>VDFB02336639.1:0-11271 GCA_007258455.2 Sequoia sempervirens
TCTTGATCAATCACTAGACTCCAATTCTCCATCGCTTCCACCAAACCCCCTCCTAGGGTTAGAAAGGGCTACAGGCCCTAGAGGCCCAACTAGGCCTCCTAACCCAAGAAAAATGGAGAGTGTGCCCAAATTCTCCAAATGAATCCAAATATTTTCTTGGGATTCATGGTACCCTTGCCCACACCTTGAAGATTTTTGGGGTTTGGAGCCTCCACTATCCGTACACTGCTCCAACCCTTAACATAGCAAATTTAGGCTTGTTTTAAGCCAGTTTCTGACCTCCTTGAGATCAGTCAGTTTGTTTGACACTTCCTGGTTTGTGTTAAGCCTCCTTCTTGTTACCAAGCCTCTGCAAGGAAATCCACATCCTCTCCACACCGTGGTTCACCAAGAGATTGGCACCCCTGCAACCTTAGTGCTCTGCACTCTTTGACTGTCCTAGCTGGGCACTGCCAAGCTCACCTAGGAACAGTCTTTTGCCATGGATTCCTAACTCCTAAGAACTCCTACCTCTACCTTATGTACAAACATGGAGTCTAGCCTCTGTTTCCAAGAACCCATACACTAGGTATAGGGGAAACACGGTCTAGAGCTCCATCTCTGCCAGTCTGACAGTCAGAACAAAAATTGCAAGAAATGAATTAACCTAACAAAAAAAAATGCTTGAATCGATGCAACAAGCTAACTACTGAACTAAGCAATGCCTAAAATGGAATTACACTACCTACTCTACTCTCAACATCTTATCAAACCATCAATGCATAAATCCAAAACCATAAACTAGAAGATGTTCTTCAATATCTCAGTCTTAATTGCACTCCATGAAAGTATTACAAATCAAAAACCAACCAACCCTGCTCTCAGCTCGAGCAACTCCTTATAACTCCTCTCCAAGGTAGTTACCAATCCCTTGGGTCAGATATTTCCATAATCAAGTGGCAAAACAAGCAAAATGTCCCATTTTTCCACCTTTACCAATTATTGCTAACTCCTAAACAACTAAGAAACATGAGTTACAACCTCCCTCCTGATCACTCCTAATCAAGACAAGAAAAAACTCTAACTGAAATTCCAATGGTCAACATGACCTTCTTAGAAAAGAATTTACACTAAATTTATCCTAGACTACCCATAGCCTAGTGTTTCCTAGGTGTTATTGCACCATTCTCCCCCCTCTACACAAACTCTAAGGAATGTCAGGAGAGGGTAATGAAACATCTATGCCCTGCCTCTTGAGATGAGCTTCATCCATCCATGTAGCCTCATATTCATGCTTATTCCTCCATTTGACAAGATGGTCCATGTATACCTTGTGCCTTGTAGCCTTCTTCACTCTTGACTCCAAGATCTTCTCTGCCTGAGGCTTGTCTTGATTAGGTAAGGATATATTGCTGATGTCCTTGAAGATCTCCTTACTGTTTTGATCCACATCATTGACTGACCCCTTGTACTTGATCAAGTCAGCTATATTGAAAACTGGTGAGATTCCTAAACTGGTAGGTAACTCTAACTTGTATGCATTTTTACCATACTTGGCTAATATATTGCATGGTCCTACTCTTTTCATTTGCAACTTGGTTGAAATTCCCTTTTGCAACCTTGACTTGTTAAGGTGGGCCATGACATAGTCTCCTACTACAAATTGCACATCCTTCCTTGAAAAATCTACCTTCTCCTTCAACTTTTGTGTAGCCTCAGTGACTGTCTTCTTCACCTACTCTTGAATCTCTTTCATGGTTTGACTAAAGTCCTCTGCATGTCCACTTCTATGTTCCATAGCTCCAAGATCTCTGAGCTCACATATGCCTCTTGGGTGCATCCCATACACAACTTCAAAAGGACTCTTCCCTGTGGTCCGGTTCACACTATCATTGTAAGCATACTCAGCTTGTGAGATAACCATATCCCATGTTTGTCCATACTCCTTAGTTAGGCACCTTAGAAGGTCACCTAGCACCCTGTTAACCACCTCTGTTTGACCATCAATCTGAGGATGGTAAGCTGATCCAAATGATAGGTTGGTACCCAATCTACTCCATAGAGTCTTCCAAAAGTGACTCATGAACTTGACATCCCTATCTGAAACAATGCTCAAAGGCAATCCATGGATCCTTACAACTTCCTTGAAGAAGAGATGAGCTATGTAACTAGCATCATGAGTAGTTTTGCAAGGGATAAAATGACTCATTTTGCTAAATCTATCCACTACTACATAGACACTGTCAAAACCAGTCTTGGTCTTAGGAAGGCCTACCACAAAATCCATGCTTACACACTCCCATGGCCTATTAGGAATGGGTAGGGGTTGATATAGACCAACATTACTAGCTCCTCCCTTAGCTTTCATACACACAACATATTGTTCCACATAATTTCTAACATCTCTTGCCAACTTAGGCCAGTAATAGAATATTTGCACTAGTTCTAAAGTCTTGTTGATGCCAAAATGTCCACTAAGACTTCCATTATGCTTTTCCTGAATGAGATTTTCCCTCATTGACCCTCTTGGAACACATAACTAATTTCCTTTAAACAATAACCCACTTTGTAATGTATACTATGAGTATTGGCTATGGAAATGGTTCTCAAAGTTAGAACATACCTTATAGACCTCTGAAAAGTCTTCATCTTCCCCATAGAGATCTTTAAAACTGTCAATCCCTATGCTCTTCACTTGTATCTCTTGCACTATCAACAACCTCCTGCTCAATGCATCTGCTACTTTGTTTAGTTGTCCCTTCTTGTGCTTGATGGTGAAGGTAAAAGCTTGGATGTATTCTATCCACTTCAAGTGTCTATTGCTCAACTTCTCTTGGGTATTCATATAGCTAAGTGCCTAATTGTCGGTAAAGACTACAAATTCCTTGGGTAGAAGGTAATGCCTCCACTTCCTAAGTGACTGAACCAAAGCATAAAGTTCTAAGTCATAAGTTGAATACCTCTTCTTTGCTTCATTGAGCTTCTCACTAAAGAAGGCTATAGGCCTACCCTCTTGACTTAGCACTCCTCCTACTGCCACTTCACTTGCATCACATTCAACAGTGAACAATTTGTCAAAACTAGGTAATAAGAGAATAGGTTGAGTTGCCACCTCTTGTTTCAGTTTCTCAAACCTTTCTCAGCTTCTTGAGGAGTCCACACAAACTTAGTTTTAAACCACCCTTGATTGTATCTAGGATTAGTGCACATATACCACTAAAGTTCCTTATGAATTTTCTATAAAATTGAGCCAATCCATGAAAAATTCTTACCTCTGTCCCTGTGGTTGGTGTAGGCCAGTTTAGGATAGCTTCCACCTTGCTTGGATCCATCTTCAAAGATCCTTTGGACACTACAAAACCCAAATATACAAGCTCTTTCTTAAAGAACTCACACTTCTCTAGATTGATTGCCAACTTCTCCTCTTGCAACCTTCTAAGAACCAACTCCACATGTTTTAATGCTCTTATTTTGTCTTCTTGAATATGCATATGTCATCAGGTATACCACCACAATACCCACAATGAGAGTCTTTGAGCACTTGGTTCGAGCCTCATGAGATGTGCTAGGGGCATTGGAGACAAATGGCATAACTCTCCATTCATATAACCCATCATTTGTCTTAAATTATATCTTCCACTCATCACCATCCTTAATTATGATCTCATGGTATCCACTCTTGAGATCCAACTTTGTGTAGTATTGAGCTCCTCCAAGACAATCCATTAAGTCTTCAATTCTAGGAATAGGAACCTATACCTAATGGTGATCCTATTTATTTCTCTAGAATTAGTGCATAACCTCCATTTACCTCCCTTCTTGGTTGCCAAGACCACCGGTACTACACATGGGTTGATGCTCTTTTGAATCAATCCTTGATCCAACAACTCTTGCACTTGTCTAGCTACCTCTAGATTCTGATATGGTGTAAGTTTATAAGCTGCTTTGTTAGGAAATGAGGCTCTAGGTATGAAGTCAATTTGATGACTTATGGCTCTCTTTGGTGGTAGAGTTGTAGGTGCACCATCACTTACAATGTCCTTGAACTGATCAAACAACTTTAGGACTACTTCGGGTATGACTATCTTTCTAGCCTTGTCTTCTTCTTTAGGTTGTAACATAACCATATATCCTTCACCCCCTTGATGTAGGTTGTTAAGGAACTCCTTCCCACTACTCAACATGACACTTGGTGTCTTTGACTGTCCCTCTTCTTCTTCTGACAGTGACTGCAACTTGAAAGTCTTCCCATCCTTCTCGAAGGAAATGCTATTCTCTTTCCCATCATACATGGCACTTCTCTCATACTGCCATGGTCTGCCCAATAGTAGATGGCATGCATCCATGGGTAAAACATCACAAACTAACTTATCCTTATACCCTCCAATGGAAAACTCCACCGTTACTTGCTCATTCACTAGAACACTCTGCCCTTTGTTGAGCCATGTTACCTTGTAGGGGTTAGTGTGGGGTACCTTTTCATTTTCAATTTCATTACTGCTTCTTCTAAGATGATATTGTCTGTTGAACCTGAATCTACAATGACCTTGCATACTTTACCAAGTATCTTGCACTTCACTCTAAATAGAGCTCTTCTTTGTTTTGGTTCTTCCTTGACCGGTTGTCTGATCAACACTCTTCTAAACATCAGATTCTCTCCCATCTCAGATTCAATGTGACTGACCTCAGGTGACTTAGGACTCATGGTGTCCTCTTGTGCATAAGCCACTCTCTTCTCATTGCTTGATGAAGATGATTTCTCCGGACACCTATAAGCTAGGTGTCCAACTTGACCACAATGGTAGCATTTCATGTTTGCAAAGTATGAATTGCTCCTGCTTGCTCCTCTTCCTCTAGTGGATCCTCCTTGAGAACCTCTTCCTTTGTTATACCCTCCTCTAGAAGATGTTTCATTGCCATGATCTGTGGATTTAAACTCTCCTTGGTTTCTTTGGTCATTGCCTCTACCTTGGTAGCCACCTCGATGTCCTCTTTGATCTCTTTGATCTCTGCCTTTACCTCTGCTCTTAGAAGTCTGTTCTTGTTTCCTCTTGCTTCTTTCCTCAATATTTATAGCTAATTGGTAACATTGGTGTGTTGTCTTGGGACTTAGAAGAGTCATTTCCTCTTGAATGTTCCACTTCAAGCCGTTAAGATATCTAGCCACCTTGAGACTTTCATCCTCTGTCACATTAGACCTCATGCAAAGTTTTTGAAACTCCTTAGTATAAGAGTTCACATCTTGGTCTCTTTGCCTCAAGCTCTGTCTTTTCTTATGCAACTAAATTTCATAGTCATCTGGCAGGTATGCTTCTCTTACCTTGGCAACCATTCCCTTCCAAGTAGAGATAGGTTGCTTGCCTTCCTTTTCCCTCTCTGTCTGAATGAACTTCCACCATGTCAAGGTAGAACCTCTTAACCTTGATTTGGCCACCTTTACCTTCTATGCTTCTGTGACCCCATCACACTCAAAATGGTTTTCCATTCCCTCTATCCAATCCACAACTAAATTAGCTTCCATTTTTCCACTAAACAATGGTATGCCTTCAATGCTTTCAAGAAAGGCTCTTCTTTCAAAACAAGGTCAGGTTCAAGGGTCTTGTCTTCCTCTGCAACCTCTTCTTCCTTTGGTATCCTTCCTTCTAACTGTGTGCTCCTCATTACTTGCTCAAGTTGGGCTATTCTTTCCCCCATTAGCCTATTTTCTTCCTCCTATTCTTCAACCATCTTAGCCAATTCAGAATTTGTCACCATGATGGTAAAACCACTAGATTCAAGGTTTGACATGCAAGATTCTATCCCAAATCTTTTAATTGCTCTAATACCAATCTGATAGGAAAGGGTTGGGTGGAACACTCATTGTCCCATGCTTTGGGTCCTTGTTCTCAAGAACTCCTAGGTGACTCTCCCACCTTAACCTTTAGGTCCTATCTCAGGTATAGGTACCCCTGGTCCTACTAGCCAACCCCACTATCATCACTCTTCCATTCTACCAAGCCAATCTTGGTGCCTTGCCACTATCTCACCCTTGACCCTTACTCTTCCCTAAAGGCCAATTACTCCCAACATTCTGTTAGGTTCTTGCAGGGGTGTAGAGATGTAGTAAAAAGCTTCATAGCAACCTATTAGGGTTCTTGATCAATCACTAGACTCCAATTCTCCATCGCTTCCACCAAACCCTCTCCTAGGGTTAGAAAAAGGCTACAAGCCCTAGAGCCCCAACTAGGCCTCCTAACCCAAGAAAAATGGAGTGTGCCCAAATTCTCCAAATGAATCCAAATCTTTTCTTGGGATTCGTGGTACCCTTGCTCACACCTTAAATATTTTTGGGGTTTGGAGCCTCCACTATCCATACACTGCTCCAACCCTTAACTTAGCAAATTTAGGCTTGTTTTAAGCCAGTTTCTGACCTCCTTGAGATCAGTCAGTTTGTTTGCACTTCTCAGTCTGTGTTAAGCCTCCTTCTTGTTACCAAGCCTCTGCAAGGCAATCCACATCCTCTCCACACCATGGTTCACCAGGAGATTGGCACCCCTGCAACCTTAGTGCTCTGCACTCTTTGACTGTCCTAGCCGGGCACTGCCAAGCTCGCCTAGGAACAGTCTTTTGCCATGGATTCCTGACTCCTAAGGACTCCTACCTCTACCTTATGTACAAACATGGAGTCTAGCCTCTGTTTCCAAGAACCCATACACCAGGTATAGGGGAAACATGGTCTAGAGCTCCATCTCTGCCGGTCTGACAGTCAGAACAAAAATTGCAAGAAATGAATTAACCTAACAAAAATAAATGCTTGAACTGATGCAACAAGCTAACTACTGAACTAAGCAATTCCTGAAAAGGAATTACACTACCTACTCTACTCTCAACATTTGATCAAACCATCAATGCATAAATCCAAAACCATAAACTAGAAGATGTTCTTCAATATCACAGTCTTAATTGCACTCCATGAAATTATTACAAATCAAAAACCAACCAACCCTACTCTCAGCTTGAGCAACTCCTTATAACTCCTCTCCAAGGTAGTTACCAATCCCTTGGGTTGGACATTTCCATAATCAAGTGGCAAAAGGTGCAAAATGTCCCATTTTGCCATCTTTGCCAATTATTTCTAACTCCTAAACAACTAAGAAACATGAGTTACAACCTCCCTCCTGATCACTCCTGATCAAGACAAGAAAACACTCTAACTCAAATTCCAATGGTCAACATGACCTTCTTAGAAAAACATTTACACTAAATTTATCCTAGACTACCCATAGCCTAGTGTTTCCTAGGTGCTCCTGCACCACTACATTTCCTAACGAAAAATGCATTGAGGTCTGTCTTTAGGAGTAAACAACAACAATAACATAAGAAATTAAATCCCACCTAGGAATTTTGGCCTAAGCCTCATGAGGAAATCAAGCATTCCATTAGAGTATACAAGGAATATATTTTATCTTGATATTAGATTAGGGTATTCTTCCCTTCCCTTTAATTGATAATTTTTTTGACTAAATAAATGTAATATAGTTAATTGAGTTAGCATTATCTTTCTTAGATGTTACCTAAACCCTAGCCCTGAATGCTTGAGGTACTGGGAGCATCCTTCGTTTCCTAGGCTGCCTACATACTCTACTTCCAAACAAGATCAAGGCATAAAATATGTAGTTCTATTTTCTAATCTACATTTGATGTGAACTGTTATGTAGGTATGCAACCCTTTCTAGGTCCCCTTTTCCCCAGATAGTTCCTCTATGACTGTTACCCATGAAGGGAATCAATAAAACATAAGTAAATAGTCACCATGACTATTACTTGTTTCCTAAAAACAACTAATTCCTAGTCCTAAAGTAATGTCACCCTTGAAACCGTTGGACTAAATTTTCATTCCATGATTAAATATCCAATAAAATATAAATAACATAAATGAATAAATAAAATCCTACCAAATCTTATAAGAAGGTTTACTAAGTTTGAGCTAGCAGATTCAGTTCATTAGATTAATCTTTTTATATTATCAATTCAAGAGAGATTATCCATCTTTTGGATTTTATTATCAATATGTCCCTTATTTCTCCTTGGTAAGATAAAGAGGGGGGAGGGAGGGTGGGTTAGAGGGAGAGAGGGAGGGAGGGAGGGAGAGGGAGAGAGAGAGAGAGAGAGAGAGAGAGAGAGAGAGAGAGAGAGAGAGAGAGAGAGAGAGAGAGAGAGAGAGTATAAGAGAAACAATGAGTGAGATAGAGAGAGAGAAAAATGATACAACTTGTTGATTACTAATGTTTAACCTCATGATTATTGAAATTTTACATGTTGATTACTAAAATTTGATTGTATGAAAAATTATAAGATCTTCCAAAGACTAGAATTTGTATTATAAATCCAAGAGATGTGTAACCACTCTCAAAAATCTTGAAACTATATACATGAAATATAACTTAAAGTATAAGAAAGTAAATTTCCATATGTAAATTTCAACTTATACTTAAATTTTTTATTTCATGTATATAGTTTTCCTAGTAGAGAAAGATAAAGACAGACAAAAAAAAAAGATTTCACAAAAATGCATTCCAAAAATCATGAACTCCATTTGGCTAGCGCCAAATTTGGCGCTCGCCAAATGATGCACTTCATTTGGTGAGTGCCAAATTTGGCACTCACTAAATGAGTTGAATTTTGAAATACCAAGCCTTAGGCTGTCATCTGAGCCATTTGGTGAGTGCCAAATTTTCCACTCAGCAAATGGTCATTTTGGGTAAAAAAAAAAAAGTAGCATCTTTTTTGTGTCACAGATTGGTGCACATACCCTAAGATATTCTATAAATTCTTCCTATCTATTTATATTTATTTTTATCCTTAGCATTCAAATGAACTATTTCTCAACCATAGTCCAAATTGGAGAACCTCCCTAGAAAATTTTCCTACCCTTATCAAGAATTGATACACCACTCCAAGCCACGGTTCCTTATAGAAGATCATGGAAAATTTGTATACATATTCTTCTTGTGAGTAATTTTCTAGATCTAGATAGTTAGCATTAGGTGATGTTGATTCTCAGTTGTGCTCTAGTTGGTTTGTCCTTGATGACAAAATTATTCTTTGGGTATCATTTCGGCATGAAATTCAAGTGGTCTTGGCGACAGAGGAAAGGACTATCGGCATGACATTCAAGTGGTCTTGGCGACAGTGGAAAGGTCTATTGGCATGAGTTTTGTTCACCACTGAGAGGTCTTACCGAATGAGTCAGGTCTCACCGACTAATTTATAAGGAGGTTCATCAGCGTAAGAAATCCCTATCGACATGTTGTTTCATTGAGCTCTTTGTGTCTTGCCGACAGGCACAGGAAAAGGAACATTATCGGGAGGAGTCTCACCAAACAACACATTGAGAGAACACTTCGGCCAAACTGAGCGTTATCAAAGTGAGGTCTCGGCGAGTGACCTTCGGTCTTGCCGACATTACACATGGAGTTTCAAAGGAAGCTTTCGGCAAGTGTTGCATCGTCGGTATGTGGTCACATAGAAATTGGTATGTCACACCGACCATCGTTGAAAAATTGCATATCGGTAAGAGTTTGTGATATTCGAAGGGAGGTCTTATCGATTCCGTGGTGTCTCATCAACTTTATGCAAAGGGTTATTTCACCAAGACTCTTTTAGCTTCGGAGTAATGTCATAGCGAACCTGTCAGGTCTTGCCGACTAAGTCTTATGAGGGGCTTTCGACAAGAGGTTGGTATTGTCTCAGCGATTTAGAGTGGATAAAGTTTTTTGGTATGACATAGTGTGCTCTCCGAGAGGTCTCCCCGACATTGATATGTCTCACCGATGGAATACAAATGGTCTCTATCGGTATGAGAATTGAATTCTCTTGGCTATCTAAGGTGCTCGAGTTGTTTCGATATAACACAATATAATCTACAGGAGGTATCCCCGATGACGATATGCTATAGCGACACTCATAAGATAGAAGGGTGCATTGGAGAGAGAATCATTATGTTACGACTTTCAAGGGATAAAGTCTTTTGGTGAAACTTAATGAATTCTATGAAACGTCTTCCCAACAACAGAATGTCACAACGACACATAAAAGATAAAAGGACTCTTGGTATAACAAAGTTTCATCTATATGAGGTCTCCCTGAGAACGATAAGTCACGGTGACAAGTTTGATCACGGGGGCTCTCAGCGAAACAAAGACTTGTCTACAGGATGTCTCTCCGATATCAAAAGGCTATAGTGATAGTGAATGAAACAAAAGGGCATCTCGGTGAGAAACTTGCTTATGTCTCAACGATTGGAAAGAACATAACACAAGGCTCTCGGCATAACATAATGTATTCGTTATGTATTCTCCCTGACTCTGATGGGTCATGGTGAAAGTGATAACTAAGAGGAATGTCTGGTGATTTAATTTCCTTCGGCAGAATTATCTGGATGTCTCAGCGAATGGTTAACAAAGACTCAAACACTGTGGGCGACATCATTGATTGGCATCGAATATCAGAACCGTTACATGGTAGAATATTCATTGAGTTTCCTTTTTGAGTAGTTGCATTTTTGAAATAATGGGTGATTTGTATCTCTTTGGATAAGCATTACTCTTGATTTTTATCATCATCGACAGACTGTCATTATTCAGCTTCATATTCAAAAATCAGCAAGAGAATTTCAAAATCGTGTGAAAAATGCTTTTTGAATATTTCTTCATAACAAACATACTTGAAATGTATATTTAAACCAGTGTTGAAAACTGTGTAGTGCGTTGTAATTCTGAGAATATCTTTCCTTGGCTATATCAAAAATGTATTAGGGAGATGAGGAAAACAGAGAGTTATGAGCTTGACTGAAAATAGAGAGATCCTCTGAGATATTTTTATTGTTCAGATGCATAATTTGAGGGGTTAGTACTCCTTGAGATAGATATCTATAAATGAGGGGTTGGTGCTCCTTGAGTGGGTGCTCAAAAATTAGCCTATAAGGCATTGTGAACATTTGTTTAAAAGTTTAAGCCTGGAAGGAATTTTGGGAGTGGTTTTTATACCTTAGGAGGGTTTTCCACTCAGTAAAAGCTTGAGTCTCCTTGTTCTTCTGAGTTCTCTCTGCTTTACTGTGTTGTTATTTCAGTTCACTATTTGGTTATTACTTTTCTCAATTCTGTTTATGAATGATTACATTCAACTCATGAATGCATTAATCAGAGTACATTGAGATCAAAATATGAGCTATGGTTTTTGAATTAGTGAAAATTGGTCAAATCTGTTAAGACATTGATTCACCCCCCCCTCTCAGTGTCATTTTAACTCCAA
>VDFB02336640.1:0-36205 GCA_007258455.2 Sequoia sempervirens
CTGAAGGTCTTCCATTGCCCCTTTCGCTTTGACCTTGTCCTTTTTGCTTGCCATCAAATCTTTCATTCAGCTTCTCTTCCACCTTCAGAGAAAACTGATACACATCCTCAATGGTGGTCATTCTGACTAGGCTTAACTCCTCCTGAATGCTCGGTCATAACCCATTAAGATATCAAGCTACCTTCTCCTTATTGGCCTCTATGTGACCCGTTCTGATGATTATCTTGTGAAAATATTCAGTATATTCTTTCACAGATCTACTTCCTTGCTTCAACCCTTGCAATTTCTTCAACAGATCTAACTCATAGTCCACTAGTATAAACTACTTCTTCAGTTTCTCTACCATGTGATCCCATCTGGTGATATTGTCTTTTCCTCTTTGATTTCTTTCCAACTGGACCTCTTTCCACCAAATACTAGCATGGCCCTTCAGCTTCATTTTTTCAAACTTAACCCAATTTGGGTCCTCTATTTTCTCATACTCAAAATATTCTTCTAGCTCATTGATCCAGTCTATCAACTCTTCCGGGTTCAGACTTCTGGAATAACTGGGGACTTCTGTTCTGGGTCTTTTCTCGATCTTCGAAATGGCCCTTATTAGCCACATTTGGTCTTGATCAATTGCCTCTTCTTCCTCTTCTACATCTGAACCTTCTTCCTCTCCTTCATCCTCACTTTCCTCCCTTGGGTTTAACCCTCTTCTCAATTGCTCTTGTAACACATCAATCTGTCTCTGGAGGGCTGCTAGTGCATCTCTTCCACCAGCATTTCTGCCACCTCAACCACCTCTGGCACCACCATGCCTACCAGGCACCACTCTTGGAGGCATCTTTCTTGATCTTGACCCACAACCATGGTCCTAGTGCAAACTACCTCACGATCGGCGATCTGTCCACACGCTCAAGAAAACCTGCTCTGATACCACTTGATGAGGGCGCTGCCCAAGACTTAGAAAATAACTCACAACAAGAGAATAATTTTATTATTCAGAAAATGGAGCTTCTTACATGCAGAGGATCTCAAATCCCCAAGTTCTACAACACATGCAAGTTATAGAAAGCTACAGAATAACCCTTTCGCAATATGCGAGCTTGTCCCCAAAAAGTTACCCAAAAATTAGAAACCTACCCATAAATAGAGCTCCTCATTATTTTGGAGCCAAAACAACATTCAAATTTGAGTTTAGGCGGTTTGGCGCCAAAAATTTACAACATGAAGTTCAAATTTCAAAAGAGCATTTGCAATTGTATCTTCTAGAAAGTGTGCCAACTTCCCGGGGCCATAACTTTTGATCTGGGACTCTGATTCACAAACCGTTTCAACCGTTGGAAAGGTCTCGAAGTCAATAACGCGCTCAAAATTTGCTATGCTGATTTCAGCAAGTTTTGGGGCCATTTTGGGAACTCTAAGTGCCTCAAATCTCTCTCAGAAGATTTTCAGGTGCAAATCTGGGAAACTAAAACTGCAATATCTTCAACCCAGGAACAAAAAATAAAAACCGCAAATTGGGGATTTCATTATGACAAAAAAGGTATCCAAAAATGTGAAAACATCTAAAAACCAAGAAACTTGAATTTTAACTATTTTTGGGTGATGCAAGATTGCCCTTACACCACTGGATGCTCCTACATCAAAAATTATAGAACTGATATGCAAAAACTAATACCAAATCTAGGTAGAGACCAAAGATAAGGTTTTGCATAGTAAATCTGGGTTCAATTTAGTTGGACAAGGATTCCCATGGTACCTATGCCTTGCATAGTATTTTACAAAATTAAAAATTTGACTATGTATAATACTATTTAAGGATCTCAAGTCAATTTGTAGATAAGTCAGATAGTGAATATTTTTCCAGAATTTAGCCAATTCTAATTATATAACTCAAAATGTAAATGTGCCACAATTTGCAAATTTTTCAAGAAATAAAAGATAATAAATGTAATTTCTAGATATAAGATGCAAGATTTGATTGATTCTAAGATGCCATAATTTGAAAATGATCAATTTTGAACAAAACAATGCACTTCTTTCACTTTTTAACTATATGCAAGATGCCTAAATGTATGCAATGACACTTTCACTTTGTTTTTCAGATTTTAAATGGCCTAATACATATTTTTAAATGCAATTGGAATGTAGATATGAGCTATAATGAAAACCTATTACAACCTATGATGCAATATTGTATGGAATTTTTGAATTTTTATGCCTTTTTATGATGCAAAAATAGATGCCTAAATAAAAATTGCAAAATAATGCAATGTAAAAACTAGATCTAAGATGCAATGATTCAAATTTTAGAAGATATATAATGTTAACATGTCAGGTTCACCAAAATGAAACGTAGAAAAAGTGAAACCCCAAGATTTGACCCTAGGGTTTAAGCACTTTTCCTAAATGGTTCATTATATATTTGAAGGTAGTGAGGGTTTGATTAGATTTGGACAAGGTATATGATTGACATACAACCTGATAGGTGAGTCAACCAGCCCTTAACCAAATCTAGAAATTTCCTCATGATGAAATGCAATAACTTTATTGATGTAATGATGCAAATTACAATTCGGATGTAAATACAAAAGATCTAATAAGAATAGACAAAATTAGATAGTAGAAGCGGAAAGGATAGGACACTATGCACCTGTGATTCAAATATGAAGCTAAAAATTGGGGACATAGGTGCCCCAAATGCCATTGTTTTAGTATGAAAAACTCATATTTGTTTTCTCAATCCTCCGGTGTCAAATTAGGGCTTTGGTTTCTCATCTGCAAACTTGTCAAATTGTTATCAAATAATTTTGTAACTGAGTTTTTGTGAGTTTTCAAGGTGAAGGGTTTCAATTGCATCAAGGAATAATGGGTCTTCAATAGTCCTTCAATCTTCTTCAAATCAAAAACCTACACATTTAAAGAGAGAAAATAGGTTGTGTCATTTAGGGGCTTACCTTAGTCAAACCTCGTATTAGTGTTTCCACTTTCATAATGGCAATGTCAATAGTAAGGTGATAAATGAAAGGAAGGAATTATGAATCACAAAGTATTGTAACTCACCACCCTTTAATGGCTTCCTTGAAGGATTGAAGGTATACACATATCCTCAAAGTCTTATTTTTTCTCTCTTGAATTGCTTGAATTGTTTGGAGACCTAAGAGGGTTAGCCTTCACAAACAATATAAAAACATAAACATGCATAAACTCACATATATTTTGACATGATGTTGGATTTTGAATTTATTCAATAAATCTCTAATGGTTTCTATTTCTTGTTGAATAATACTCTTGATAATATTTCTTTCTCTTGATTCCCAATTAATGCTAGATAGCTTCACTTAATGTTAAAATGATGCAATAACTAGGTATTTATATGCTATTATTCTAATTTCTCAAAAATTAAATACCGACAACTGATTTTAAACATTTGAATTTAAAATAATGAAATGTCTACACCAACATATTTGAATTTGGAGGCAAAATATGGGACATAGGTTCCCTAGGCATTAATGTCCTAGCCCTATTTTGTGGAGTTTAAGGAGTTGGGGGTAAAGTATTAAATGAGAGAATTTATTTTAGGCTTGAAAATTATCAAAAAATGTTTAAAATAAGCTATGGAATGCATAATTTAGGAAATGAAGTTCTTAATTAGGTTCAATAACTTAAAGGGGAGCAAAACATAGTGTGAAATTATCACAAGTGACAATTTATAACACTACATATACTTGTTTTGAGAAATGAATATACATTTGTATGATTGTGCAATTTGTAAACCAAGAAAGAACAATTCACCAAGAATTGACATTTCAAAATAACTCTACATTTCCTTTTGAAAAACCTTTCACATGTCACCATTGCTTCCACCAAAGATAATATCATCTACATAGACTACAATAATCAACAATTGATAACCTTCTATTTTTTATGTATAGATTCCTATTTGCACTTCCTCTCTGGAACCCTTGTTGCAGATACTTGTCCAACTTGGAATACCAAGCTTGAGGGGCTTGATTCAGTCCATATAGAGACTTCTTCAATCTGCACACATAATTTAGATTGTCTAAACATTGAAACCCTTCTAATTGCTCAATGTAGACTTCTTCCAATTGTCCATTCAAGAATGTTGACTTCACATCCATCTGATATACTTTGAAATTCTTGAATGTTGAAAAGGACAAAAATATCCTGATTTCCTCCAATCTTGCTATTGGAGCAAATATTTCTTCAAAATCAATTCCTTCAACTTGAGCATATCCTTTACACACAAGTCTAGCTTTGTTCTGAATTAATTTTCCATCTTTGTTTATCATGTTTCTAAACACCCACTTAGTACCAATGGCATTATTTCCTTTAGGTCTTGGGACCAATTCCCAAGTTCCTTTTTTCAGATCTGAGTCAACTCTTCTTCCATGGCTTCTATCCATCCTTTTTTTTTACTTGATTTTCTATAGGACTTTGGTTCAATTTTCAACAATGGTGCAAAATATACATGTTCATTTTCTCTTCCAATTTTCCTCTAATTTCGTACTCCACTATTCTTGTCTCTTATAATCTTGACGAAGTATTTTTAATAGTGTACACAAAATTAGATTCCAAGTCTTCATCATTATTGGTGATTGATTCTCATCATTTTCTACTTCTAGAGTACTAGTAGATTATATTATTTCATCAACTCTTATATTTGTACTTTCCACAAGGAAAATACTTTCATCAAATCTAGCGTCAAACTTAACCAATTTTTCTTCATCCCTTTTGATGTAGCACTCGGTTTTGAATATCATGAAATGTCTAAATGAAGTTGGTTTTCCTCTACATAGCTCATATGTTGTCTTAGCAGACTCAGATCTGATTTCAGCTCTATTCAAAATGTATACAACAGCCTAAACTACATTTTCCTATACATATTTGGTAGACTTTCTTGACTCAACATTGTTCTTTCCATATCTTTTATAGTCTAGTTCTTTCTCTCAGCAACTCCATTCTACTACGGAGTTCTAGGAACAAAAAATTACCTCTAAATTCCATGTTCTTCATAGAATACATCATCCCAGTCATAAGTGAATTCCCCACCTTTGTCTGACCTTAAAACCTTAATAGTTCTTCCAATTTCATTCTCCACTAACTCTTTGAATTCTTTGTGATGCAAAGCTTGGTGTCTTTGTTCTAAATCAACACAATTTATGTTATTGCAATCAACAAACACATTCTCAAAACCCATTCAAAACACTTAGCCAATATAACTTTGCCCTTGCTCTAGCAAGTTTGCATACCCAAATAGTTCAAATTTTCTCACAAAGAAACCTCACAATGATCAAACCCTTGATACTTTCAAATACCCTTCAATGCATACTCAAACATATCCAAAAATCTCTATGAGTCACTTTGAACCATCTCATTTAAATTCATGAAACTATGTTGGCCTAGTAGACCAATTAGGTCACTTTTTCAAAGGACGCGTTCCCAAATCTCACAACCAGTCTTGAATAACCTCTTAGGCCTTAATAATAGGTTACAAAAGGACCTTTTCATATTTTTTAGAAACACCATCCCTCATCTAGCCACTATTCTAGAAAACCCTCATTTTCCACTTATTTGGGGTAGGGTTTACTGAAACTTATGGTTCCCAACCTCATAAAAACTTGCTACCACCTCCAACACTCTATAATATGTCTTCCCACACTCAAAAAACCATCTCTTAGCCTATAATCACAATAATTCATCAAGCTCACTCACACACCCATCATTTTCTTGCCTAATTCAACAATTTTCTTCAGGACAATCCTCATAACCTTCCCAAAACTTGTACAAAAACCTAACCACTTAACCTACTATCCTAAACCTAACATATTGATCCCATTCCACTTATAAAAAGAGAGTATAGAAGGTTGAATGGGCTTTATTACATTATTAAAGCCTCAAAACCCTTGAACAAGGTATGCCTGGGCAATCACAACAAAATAGGTACAAAATGCTTCAAAAATAATTTCAAACACTCAAACCAAATGTAGATTATAGTTAACTCTCCCCTCAAATGAATCCACTAACTTTTAACAAGTTATGCTATAGTACAGAATCGTACAAGCGACTGGTAAAGCAAGACTCACTATAAAAACACAAAATTTAAAGCAAAACATGGGCTTCCTTTATTGATTCTCCTTCACAAATTCTTCAACAACCTCTTACATCAATGGAGTGCACATATTTAAACATATTCCCACTCAAACTACCCTCCAAAATTACCAACTACCTTTCAAATCCCAACTGACTGTTGGGCTTCCTCAAAATTGCACTTTTACATTTTTTCCCTTGTCAACATTTGACAATTTTGTCAATTTTTGCAAACTAAACCCCAAAATCTTATAATGACCATTAAAATGACTCATTACCATACTAAATGGTCCAATAATACCTTATTCCACAAAATCTAAGACTCAAGACACCAAATTCTAGCCAAGACCCTCCATTACAAATTCTTGCATTTTTTAGCATCATCTTGACAACATTGCATATCTTAACAAAGATGAACTCCTAGTACATACTAATTGTCAATTTAGACCTTATTGACACACCACAAGACCTCAAACCCCTAATAAAACCTTTCACAAAACAAATTTGATCAAATCAAGATAAAATAGATTGGTTCTCCTACACCATACAACCACCCTTGAAGCTTTTCCAAGTCTCTTGGAAATGAAATCATAGGTTGCCCAAACTTCTCTTCTCTACCACCTTCATCTTCAACTGCTCTTTTCCTCTTCCTCTAGACCATATGATGTTGGCTTGCATCACCATCTCTATGATCAAACTGCTTACCTCCTGACTTTTTTCTCTTGAACACAGACTGCCTTCATAAACATCTCTTGACTATCCCTTCACTTGTGACTAATCTTGTTCTTTCCTTAGCATCTGCAAACACATCTTTCCCAATCTTGTGTCCAACTACTTCTTCCTTACCTCTGGTTTCACACTTGGAACTACTCACTTGTCCTTGAATAACCTTTGTCTTGACGAACTTATTTACCTTTGTATTATCAGTACTTGAATGCCTCTCCATTTCCTTAGCAGCTACAGGACAAAATAATGTCCCAACCTCAATTCTTTCTTTCTTTTTCAACCCATTTTTAGTCTTTTCAAGGATCTCACCCTTAACCTTTTCTAACTCAATCTTAGTCACCTTTCTTTCACCTTATTTGTTGTTTTTCATGACTGTTGTTATGCCTTGCATAACCACCCCATTTTGTAGTAGAATAAAAAATGGGTCCCCCTTTGTCTTTTGTTTTGGTCGCCTTTGGTTGTTTGATTGGGTCTTAGGAGTTCTTTGTTTTGCTCCTAAGTTTGTCTTCTGTTCTGTCAGAGGCGGGTTTGGAACCAAATCCAAACATGGAACTCTTCAAGGTTTCAATTTCAAATCTTGTTCTGACTCTGACTCTGCCCTTCTCTTTTGTTTTTCCTTTGTTTTGTTGGTTGTTTTTGACTAACGCTTGGGTTGGTCTATCCTATTTGTTGATTGTTTCCTTGTGTTTTGTTTGTTTGCTTTCGCGGGGTCAAAACTGGGGTTAGAACTCATATCGGGAAGTTTTAAGTTTCCACTTTGTGTTTCCATCCCGAGTCTGACTCCACCTTCTTTCTTTCTCGCTTTGTTGTTCTAGGCTGGGTCCGGTGTTCGTTCCGGCCCCCGCTTCCCTTCTTGTTTTATTATTTTCCTTTTGGTTGGGACCGGATCCAAAACCAAAATAGAATTTCAAACTTTGTGAGAGTTCCATTTTTGATTTTGTTCATCTCCGTTTGTCCTTTGCTCGTCGGTCGTTTTGTCGGGGCCGAATCTGAGGTTGGAAGTGAAATGGGAACTTTGTGTAGTTTCTTTATCTTGTTTCCAACCTGGCTCTGCATCCGCCTTTCCTTTTGATGTTTCATTGACTTGACTTAACTATTTGATCATGTCATTGGCTTCATCCCTGATCTACCGCATTTATGGCATTAAATGCAACCTGTTTGCACACACGAATTAACAATTAAAGGTTTGATTATGCTTAAACTACCTAATTTTTATTATTATGTGAATTGTTTAAGCAAATTATGGCCAGGAAAATCTTGAGAGTTTATTTGATCACGGGGGCGAATTGCGGAGCGAATCTTGGAAAATTTCTAGTCAGTCCTAGGAGCGTTTTGAGGTAGGTTTCTTTTGCTTTCTTTTCTCTTGTTTTTTTTTTGTTTGTCATTTTAGCGTGTTCGCGGGAGCATTTATTTTGTGAATTTGTTCACTTGATTGGTGTTTGTTTTTTTCTTTTTGTTCTATTTGCTTGTCTCTTTCTTTTCCGTTTCATTTCGTTTCGTTGGGTTTGTCTTTTTGTTTGTCTTTTTCGCTTTGTTGTTTATTTTTTCATCGCTTTCGTGACGGATCCATTTTTTTCGTACTTTGGTTTTGACCAAGGTTTCGATTACCAGTTAGGGGTTTCCTTGCTTAGGTTTTGAGTTTTATTTTTGGGACCTTGTTCTGGTTTTCTCATGTTGGTTTTGGGTTGATTCTACTGGTTTCTTGTTATGCCCTAGCTTTTGGAAATGGGGTATCAACTGAATTAGGGTTTCACAGTTTAACCTCTTCCATTATTTTTATCGACTTTTGTACGGAGGAGCTGTTGGATGGTTATTTATGCTATGTTTAATTTTCTTTGGGGCCCATGTAACCCGAGGTTTGTCTTTCATATGACCGCTTTGTTTGCAGGAATTGATCCACTCCCATTCACCCTTATGATGTCATCATATCTTTACTCTGGCCGTAAGCAAGTCCGGAGAGGAGGTTGAACTCGGTAGCTATGTCTCGTTCTAGTCTGATTCCCATTCCGGTCCCGCCTCCGACACCTTTTCCAGTTCCCATTTTGGTCCCGCCTCTGACCCTTTTCAATTATGGTTTGGTTCCCGTCCCACTTCCAAGCCCGTTTTGCTCCATATCTAGTTCTGATCCTGGCCATGCCACATGATAAGAAAAATTGTCTATGCCTAATGCTTCTATGGTTCCATCTCTGATAAAGGCATAATTTCACCAAGTAAATGTTATCTTAGGAGGATGGAGCAGTGATTATATAATTGACTAACTTAGATGTTTTATTCATCTAATATAGGAAATTGTTGTAGGTATTAAGAGATGTCGAGAGCATCAGATGAGGCCTCTCAAAGGAGCCAGCTAGGTGAAACTTCATCGCAAGGAGTTAGGCCAAATAAGATCAAAGTGGAACAGCTCCCATATACCTTGATATGTAAGCATAGGGAGGCTGTCCTCACAGCTAGCAAGATTGACTCTGACTGGACTGACATAACTGACACCAATTTGGGTCCTTTCAACTATGAAGAGTTGCATGAGGAGACATTCACTGAGGAGCATATCCTAGGAAGGACAGAAAGGATTCTTCAATCTGGGTTGGCACATGTGGCACTCTTTCCCCTGTCTATCCAATGTCCGGAATTGATTCTTGCAGCAGCTAGAGCATATAACCCTGCTACTAGGCAATGTGTGGATGTAAAGGGGAATGCCATTATCCACATTCACCTATTTCAGGTTAGCAGGCTTTGATGGTCACCCCCATTTGCTACCCAGGTGTTGTGGTGATAGGATCATCTTGATGGAGTTTATTTATCAAGCCTTGGTTGTTAATGTTCATTTCCGCAACAAACACAAAACTGGTTGCCATAAATTTCCAATGAAGTTTGGGGGCCTTTTCTTGTCCACACATTTAGGCAGGTAAGGCTTTTTGTGATGAATTAGTTTAATTAAAGTTGGGCTTGTACACTGCCAGGAAATGTTATGACCCTAAACAAAAGATGAAGGATTTGCTCCCCAGTGTCTTTGAGAAGCACTTCAATCTATTGGAGGACTTTTGGGAGTATTTGTAAGATGATTATGATCTTAGGAGAAGGAATTATGAAAGGATACCTATCCCACTTATGATTGAGTTTGGGATAAAGGAGGACATTCTAGAGACACTATCCGATGATGGGATAGTTTTGGATCTTAGGTATGATGCGGACAAGATTGGAACTAAGGATCTTGATCCAATAGATTGGAATGTTGATGAGACCATTGACATAATGTAGATTGCAAGACCAGTCCTAGATAGGAGTATTCAGTGGGTGAGTTTAAGAGCTAATCAGACCGAGGCTACATCATTCAAGAAGAGGAAGGCTGCAGGTACCACTCAAGGATACAAAAGGGTAAAGAGGAGGATGGCACCTAAGGAACCTTTAGATTTTATGCCTTCTAGTGCACAAGAAGAGGAGGTGGTTCGTCAAGATCTTCCAGAGGGACAGGAAGATGAAACAACTGCGGAGGTGGGTGCTTCTACATCTATTGCAGGGGAGTTACCTACTCAGCCCTATGATGCACAAGAATTAGGACAAGAATCACCAAAGGGAGCTCTCCATGGTGAAGCAAAAGTCTTGAGGAAAATGGAGGATCAAATTGAGATTCATAATATAGAAACAGATTCAGAAAAGACTCCTTCTAATAAAGAGCACCATGTATCAACATCTTTGGATATGACAGATGATGCAGCCACTGAACACATATTGACTGAAGAGGATTAGTGGAAACTCTTTGAGGATGTGAAAAGAGAATTTGATGCTAAGGCACAAGCTGAGCTATCAGCTAAGCTACAAGAAGAAGAGGCTAGAGCACAATCTAGGTTGGCAGCCAAGCAGAAAGAGTTGGAAGATAAAGTGAAGGCCGATGAGTTAGCTCAACTACAACAAAAAAAGGAACAAGAGCTCAACAAGAAAGAAGAAAGAGATAGGTTGAAGTTGCAGCAGAAAATTCATGATCTTGAAGAGGAAAAGGCTCAGCAAAGAAGAGAAACAGAAGCTATTGAAGCTAATCTCAAGGAACAAGAAGAGGCCTATAGACAAAAGGAAGAGCAAGAACGTAAGAAAAGGGAAAGGGAGACTGCTGAGATTGTTGAACATGTGAAGAAGTCCAAGGAGGCTTCAGACTATGTTGAATAAATAAAGAATCAACGACATGAAATGCTAGAAAAGAAGAAAATGGAAGAGGAATGCTTAAGGCAGCAATTAGAGGCTAAGAGGCTGCAAGATCAAAAGGATAAAGAGGAAGCAGAAAGGTTAGCACAGGAAAGGGAACAAAGTGATCAACAAAATCTGCAAGAGGTTGATTCTCAACTAAGGCTTACATTGTTGCAACCTTTATCTTCCACTACTATTGCTTCCTCTTCAACCCAGGTAGCCACTACTCCTATTGCTCCTACTTGGCTAAAACTGGACTTAGAGAGAAAATAAGTTGTTCAACCACAGTCGTTGAATTGGGAAGAAATGATGAAATAAATTGGGAAAGAGAAACCTAAGAAGAAGGTTCGAGTTCTTCACTCCACTAGGCTCACAGATGTTGGAGAGATCATTGTTGAATGTGCCATTCCCATAATGGAGAAGAACTGTGGTGATATGCAAATCATTGATTATCAGTTGGGGACAGTAAATTTGGGAAAGCCTACTAGAAACCAACAGATGAGTTTGATTGATATTGTGGCTTCCTCAACTAAAACTCGGATGATCAAGGATAAGCAAAGGAAAGATGAGCTTAAGGCTCAATTGGATCAACTTCGTGGTTTCTTGAAAGATGTTTCAAGTCCCGTTTCTCAACAAGCTGCTCTCCCTAAATCCTCGGTTTTGTTAACACAGAGGGAAGCAGATGATTTGATTCAAATGAAAAGCAAGGTGGGGATGATGGAAAAGTGGTTGGAGAAGCTCAACCAAGAGGTTGATGATATTCTTGTTGAAGGTTCTGAGATTCATAAAGCTACTCTTGAATTAGCGGAAGATCTAGACCAGCAAGCCAAGGATCTGGATAAGTAGGATGATGAATATAAGGAATATGTTAAAAGGCTTGAAGACATTGGAAAAGTGCCCAAATCCACCTTCATAGAATATTCAGTTCTTGAGCAGGGTAATGAACATTTTGTGGAAAAGACTATAAGTATCATAAGATACAAGTCTAGAGCTATACATGGACATCAAGAAGAAGTCTGAGAAATGAGTAAGGACTTGAATCAATAGATGGTTGAGTTAGAGGCAGTTATGGCCATTGTAATCAACTTAGATTCCTCTAATAAAAAAGGCCTATCATTGGATAAACTAAGGGAGAAAATGAGGGGTAGGTTTGAGGATATTATGCAAAAGGGAGATGATGGTGAGAATTTATTGTTAGATCAATTCATGAATATCCGGGAGGAGGTAAGACATGCTAGAAAGGAGCTCATCAAGTTAAAGGAAATGCAAAAATTGATTTCTACAAAATTTGAAAAATCAAATTTGAAAGTGATTGGTTGGATGGGCTAGATTTAAGTACTCTTCAATAGATATTCTCCAGTTATGATGAGTGCATCCTTGAGCATTCAGTACAAAAGTGACTGACTCTTATTACCCTACTCCATCTGCTCTTCTCCTCTTTTAGTTGATTTAGACATAAGAATCACTCTGAGTCTGATCCGTGGGCTTCATTCTCTTCTTGAAGTATCAAATCTTCTTTTTGTACAATAGAGTGATCAGCCTTGAAATAGGGGTTTCTTGAGTCCACTTTTGTGATCAGTTCTGATTCCATGAATTATGGATCTTGATTGATGATTGAGAAATTCGTGCATATGGCACCCTATATGTATTTTTAGAATCTACTTTGTAAAGCTCGGCTAATTGAAGAAAGATCAACTACCTGAGGATAGAAAATAGAAACTAGATCTAGGATTTCAATGTTTTAGAAAGATACTCTAAAAGGTTCAGTAAAGGCTTGATTATTTTTATAGTTTCATATACATTTTATGTCAGGATTTTAAAGTTTGGATCCATCTTGATAAGGTTAATGATATATGATTAATCCATATGCCAGTGATTTTTGTTGTGCTTAATTGTTTCTTATTTGATGGAATTCAATAGAAGGAACTAGATTCAAAATCATATCATTGGGTTATCGTGAATTAAATTGTTATTGTATTCATTTGATATGTGTTTTGCATGATGAGTGGGTGATTTGTTTGAATTAAGTTTAGTGATTATTGATGGTATCTGAATTAGCATTATGGATGTATGCAGTAGCATAGCTTGTTCTATGGATTGCATCTTGCTATAGTTGTGGTTAGTTGGAATAAACACTCATTGTTGATCTGCATGTCTGGATACGTAAGGATTTTATTCATGTCTCTTTGATTTAAGATATGTTTCATCTTTTTCTTTTATTTAAAACCCCCCCAAATATATATTACTTGATGTTGTGTGATCTTGTTCTTTGTTACCATCAAAGGCCCCTTGAACATTATAGTTACATCAAACACTAAGTGAAATCAACATAATTGAGAACCAATTACCAGGACCTTGGGAGTTAAATTTCTAGGCGTTATCTTGCTCTTTCAGGAGAAATAGAATAGTAATATTCTATTTAGTTTTGTTGTGTTGTTTTGACCATCAACAGATCTAGCGCTAGAAGGAGGGCCTGAAGAACAAGTTGGCTCGCATTGGGTCATTCTCACCAAATAGGTATGAGAGAATTCTTAGATCTTCTCAGAACCCTAAATCACTTGTTGAACTCCAAACCCCCATTGGGCATAGGCCCCAGGCTTGTAGAGTCTTGATTCAACCTTTATCATCACCGCTCACACCACCTGGGTTTCCACCAAATCCACCTACACCACCTCACCAGCCACTTTCACCCATTCCACAACCTACTCAATCGGTATCACCGCCAAGACCTATGGCTTACTTTACCAATAACCCTTTACCATTAGGGACTATCCCTGGGGGTATACACAATCTCCCCAAGAACCCAAAGTGGTTCTGCCCTAAGTACATGCATGGGGAGTCAAGAAGTACTGAGGAGCACATACAGGTATTTAAAGATGCATGTACCCGTGCTCAGGTGGCTCATTAGGACGTTGTGTGCAGATTGTTTCCCTATTTGCTGGGAGACCTGGCATATAATTGGTACCTAAACTTACCCCAGGGGTCAGTTCTAAGTTGGGCGGATTTAGAGAACACCTTTATCAACCAGTTCAGGGTTTATGTAGACCCTGCCATCCTTTACCACCAATTTTCCACTATAAGAAAAGAACACCATGAACCGCTACCTCTATTCAACACCAAGTTCCAGAGAATGTACCGAAGGTTGCAGGATCCTTACTTGGTGGATGAGAACATTTCCATCTTGGCATACTTAAGGGCTATGGACCCTTTGATTGGTTTGTTCTTGAAAAGGACCTGCAATGCTAACAAAACTGATTCTTTGGCTAAGGTGTATCATCTCTCCATTCAGTTGCAACAATAGATCAGTCTACAATCCGAGAGTCTAGGAGGAGTTCTCCCTCCTTTAGGATACCCAATTTCCAATCCCCCCCTCTATTCAATACGGTCCCAGGGATGTCCTATTCCCAATACAGACCCATGTCTGAATTCCAAGCTTCACCTCCCTTGCCATTTTTTAACAATGGTCCCCACGATTCCTCTCAGCAAAATCAAAATTACCAAAATCAAGCTGGAGGATCAAGTTCAGTTAATCAACCTTTTGCTGTGAAGAATGTAGAAAATGAAAAGACCCTCCAACTAACCAAAAAGATGGAGACACTCAAAAAGACACTGTCTCAGATGTCTAATGACATGGCTCAACTTAGACATAATCCCCCTCACAACCAGAACCAAGGTTTTCAGAATCAGGGAGGATATTCTAATCAAGGTGGTTATCCTAACCAAAATCCCAATCAGAACTATAATGCCAACCAGAACGCCAATAGGAATTTCCAGAACCAAAACCCCTCTAATCAAAACTATCAAAACCAAAATAGAGGATACAATCAAAGGCCTAACAACAATAGGCCATGGAATACTGGACCTAATAATCAAGAAGTTTCTCACAATTATCAAGCACGAGATGAAAATCCACACACTGCTAATGTGGCAGACCTCAACCTAATAACCAATTGGTGTAGATTACATGATACGGCAGTCCATTCTGAGGTGAATTGCCTAGAAATGGAAAAAGTGATTAAGATAGCCCAAGCCAATGCCCCATTCTAGGGTGCATCCAACAAATCTGGTGGATCAACAGATGCTACCATGGCATATGATATCTTTGAGGAAGAGCTTCCATTTCCCAACCAGGAAGACAATGAAGCAGTGGAAGATGTCTATGATACCCAAGCCTTCCAAACCAAGGGAGGTCATTTCCTTAGAAATCAGAACCGAGGGCCATTCAAAACCTCTACCCCTCCTAATAATATGGTCCTGCCAAATCAGAATGCTGATAATAATCCACCACCACCAAAGGGACCATCAGATTCTCAGAACAAAGGTAATTCATTTTCAATTCCTAAATATCAAGTTAGGAATGATTCAGAATTTGATTTCATTATAGAGATACAGAGGCAGAAGACTTCAATGTCTTTCTTTGATATTTTTTAATGGTGCCCGGCTCAAAAGGAAATCTTGTTGAAAGCCTTGGGGGAAGTAGATAGGTCGAAATGAAGAGAAAAGGTGACTCATACTAATGAGATGAATGTATCTCTCTACAAAGGTAAGACTGGTACTCCACCTTTCTTGCTAAGTTTGAGAATCTTTGGAAAGAATTTACATAACTATTTGCTGGATTTTGGGGCGTCAGGGAATGTCATGCCCTTTTCCATTTGTAGAAATTTAGGTCTGAGCCCACTCCAGAAAAATAAGAAGGTTATCCAGTTAGATAAAACAAAAGTTAATGTGGTAGGAGAGCTTAAAAATATCCATGTACAAATTGGATCTGATCCAAGGATCCAAAATTATGTGGATATCCAAGTTGCATATATCCCAGAAACCTATGGTATGCTCTTGAGCAGAGACCTGATGAAAAGTCTAGGTGGATATTTGTCTTTGGATTTCTCACACATGTGGCTGCTCTGGAAAGGAATAGCAAGCCAAATCATAATTGAAAGTGAGCCTAGGCTCAAACATATGATCACTGAATATGATTCCCCTAATGAGGTAGCCTATTTTGAAACCGAGATAGGAGTTTACAAGCAGGAGGAAATCATAACCTTTTCAGTACTTCATTCTGATGACTCACCCCTTTCACAACAAAATGACCCAATGATTACTGTTATTCAGCAAGTCCTAACAAGGAAATTACTTCATTCTGATATGTGGAGTCTTCTACTTCCTAACTGGTGTAGGGTGCATTACCAGAATCATTCTGAATTAACTTGCCAACCTTGTGTAGATATTTTAAAACATGTCTCCTTGGTAGAATAAATTAGTGAATGTCAACCCCAGACCCCTGCTAATGAATTTCCATTTCAAGCAAAGGATGCAACCATCCTTATGAGAACTGGCTTTGCTCAAAGGGAATCATCTTCTCAACATGAGCAGACCCAAGTTTTGTGTTCTGAATTACAACTACAGACTGACCAACATCAGTCTTTGCCAATTATACCTACTTCGAAAACACTTCCAATGCCCAGGGCATTGGTGAAAAAGGTACTCAATCATGACTTAGCTAGGAATCACTTCCTGAACAAATTTTCAATTCACAAGAATCTTCTGATAAACTATCCCCCCAGTTACTCTCAAGTACTAATGATCAGCACCAATCTGAGCTGCCACATACTTCTACTAAGCAAAAGACTATAGGCTAGAAAAGAAAAGAGATACCAGCCCCAGATCAATTATGGACTTTGAAATTTGATGGCTCTAAGTCCAAATCAAGAAGTGGAGCAGAGGTGGAATTAACCAATCCAAAGGGGAAGACTTACTTTGCTTCCTATAGGCTACAGTTTGGTTACACAAACAATGTGGTAGAGTACGAAGCACTTGCTAGGGGCTTAATGTTTTCTCATCAGAAGAAGGTCACATCTCTTATGGTGGTGGGGGACTCTAAAGTCATTATCAAATAGGTTCGCAGCCAATATACTTGCCATAATAAAAGATTAGCTACTTACAGAAATAGGGTTTGGAATCTAATCGAGGACTTTGACACGTTCAGAATTACCTTGATTCCTAAGGAGCAAAATCAGATTGCAAATGCTTTGGCAGTTACTGCCAGTACTTTGGAGCCTATGCAGGATTCCAAATTGAAAATATTTTTAGTTGAGCTAGTTTCAATCCTAGTAGTCCCTGATAATGTTCAGAATTTTTAGGTCTTCGAGGACAACCAACACATACTTGCCTTTTTGGCAAGTTCAGATGTCTTTGAAGGACAGATCATACATGAATCAGATAGAGATCAGGGAGAATGGGACCTTGAAGATTGTGATATCGAAGGAGTAATGAACTTAAAGAGTAACAACATCCCCAAGGGGATGGTAGCCTTAGAAAGGATATTTGATTTTGATCCTCGGGCTCGGGAGAGAGTGCCAACGCAAAGTGAAGGAGGGAAGTACAAATCAATTAATCTGGCTGATTTGGGTCCCAAAAGGAATGTCCTTATAGGCAAGACCTTCCCTGAGGAGATCAAAAATGAAATAATCAAGGTGTTGAAAGAAGATATTGCAGAAATTTCCTGGAGCTATGAAGATTTGAAGACTTTTGACACCTCTGTGATCACACACACAATACCGTTGAATCCAGAAGCCAAGCCCTTTCGTCAAAAGCAGCACCTAGTCAATGCTTTGATCGAGCCTTTAATACAAAAGGAAGTGCAGAAGATTTTATTAGAAAGAATCATCTTCCTAGTAATACACTCCACTTGGGTCGCCAATCTGGTTCCAGTACGTAAGAAAAGTGGGGAGATCAGGTTGTGTGTTGATTTCAGGAATCTGAACAAGGCCTCAAAGAAGGATAACTATCCACTTCCTTCTCTTGATGAGGTATTACAAATGGTTAATGGATCCCAAATGATGTCATTCTTAGATGGTTATTCTGGATATAACCAAGTGCTTGTCAGTCATGAAGATGGGATGAAGACTGCTTTTACTACAAAATGGGGAACATTTGCCTATCGACGCATGCCATTTGGCCTCATTAATGTTGGAGCTACCTTTCAGCATGCAATGGATGTGGCCTTTAAAGATTTGATAGGTAAGTGTATTATCATATATGTAGATGACTTGACAAGATTTTCCAATAAAAGAAAGGATCATGGTGTTGATTTAGCAAAGGTCCTCAAAAGATGTATCAGCTATGGAGTATCTTTGAATCCCAAGTGTGTCTTCAGAGTTTCTAAAGGGAAACTTTTATGGCATGTGATATCAGAAAAGGGAATATCCATAGATCCTGATAGAGTTGAGGCTATTTTGAAATTGATGATGCCAGGTAGCAAAAAGGAGATGAGGTCCTTCTTCAGGAGGATTAATTTCATAAGGAAATTCATAACAGAGTTTGCAGAAATTGTTAAACCCCTCAACGAGATGATGAAGAAAGATGCTAAAATTGAATGGAGTAATGAGGCTAAATATGCATTTTTGTAGATTAAGCAATCAATATCTAAGGCATCGGTCTTGACCAGCCCAGATTACCTAAAGCCCTTTTATATTTATTTATTCGCATCTGATCATTCATGTGCATTAGTCCTAACATAGCGCAGAGGTGAAGGAGATGAAAGACCAATTGCCTTCATGAGCTCGCCATTCAAGAATGCAGAAGTCAGGTACCCGCCCTTGGAAAAATAGGCCTTTGCATTGGTAAGAGCAGTAAAAAAGTTCAGGAATTACATTTTGAGAAGCCAAATTATTGTTATAGTGCCTGATCCAGCGATTAAATTTCTCTGCATGCAAAGTGAATTAGGGGAAAGAAGAGGAAAATGGATGGCTATCCTACAAGAGTATGATTTAGAAATTCATCCAATGAAACTCACCTAAGGACAGGGTTTATCAAAGGCCATGGCAAATGTTGACAAGAATATTACCTGTCAGCAATATATTGTGCACTCATTTACCAAGGACCTATGGCATACTGACTTGATCTTCTTCCTTCTCAATAACAGATGCCCGAAAGGGATGAATGCTACTCAGAGAAGGGAACTAGGGATGAAGAGTGCTCATTATATGCTCAAGGGAGGGGCTCTACAAAATAAATTATGAGGGGATGTACCTACGATGTCTGGATCAACAAGAAGCTAAACATGCCATGGCTGAATTCCATGGTAGGCATGGCACAGGACACGGATCAAAAAATTCTTTGGCTCATCAAATCCTCAGGTTAGGATATTATTGGCCCCATGTGTTCAGGGATGCACATCAACATGTCAAGACATGTCATACATGTCAAACTTCTGCATCAAAGGAGCATAATCCAGTAATGCCTCTACAACTAGTATATGAGGTAAGACCATTTTCCCAATGGGCACTGGATTTTGTTGGGGTAATTAATCCTAATTCTTTTGCAAGACACAAATTCATCCTAACTGCTAAATATTATTATACCTGTTGGACTGAGGCTCAACCATGCAAGAACAGCACCACTGATGTGGTTATCAAATTTCTTACTGAAAACATTGTTACCAGGTTTGGAGTGTCGTTTTCCTTGGTATATGACAATGGCCCTGCCTTTTCATCTGTTGAATTTATACAATGGGCCTACGAGCATAAAATTATCTTGAAGTATTCCTCTAACTACTATCCGCAAGGAAATGGTGTAGCGGAATCTACTAACAAGAATTTGTTAGAAGTAATAAAGAAATTACTTGAAAGTAATCATAGAGACTGGCATACCTAGTTAAGATTTTCCCTATGGGCAGATCAAACTCGTATTAAGGTTTCTCTAGGAAGTTCCCCTTTTAAACTAGTTTATGGCCAAGATCCGGTTTTTCCCATTCACTTACAGATACATGTTCTTAAGTTCATGCAAGATTTTTATACAAGAGATGACCAGATTGAGGTAAGACTAAATAACCTTTTAAACATGGAAGAACAGAGAGATGTTGCTCTATAGCAATTTTTCAAACATCAGGTTGTTGTCAAATGTTGGTTTGACAAAAGAGCTAAGATTAAGGCATTCAGAATCTCAGATCTAGTGTTGCTATGGGACAAGGCTAAGGAAAAGAAGGTTGATCACCAAAAATTTGATAAACTCTGGCTAGGTCCGTATCAAGTAGCCGAGATCTTGGGTGAGAACGCTTTTCATATGAGCACCTTGACGGGAGAACCTGTTCCATTGCCAGTCAATGGGTAGTTTCTCAAGCATTACTTCGACTCCTAAAGGTTTGAGTTTCTGAATTAATTGTATATATGTATTTTTTGTAATTACTGGTTCTTTGCTTCTGTTGTTTGTTGTTTGTTGTTTCTTTCTTCTTCTTCTTTTTGTTTCCTTTGTTGTTTTGTGTCTGTCTTGTCTTCTTCTTTGGGATTCTCATTTCTTTCCATCTTAAAACATTGGGGTTGTTATTCAAAGAATATATTAGGAACTAGGAGAGGATTTGGTTTAGGAATTTGTAGGCATATATGGTGAAAGATTTTGTTCTAAATCTCATGCCTTATGGTTATTTTAGCATGAATCTGAAGGTTATTAGGAGTAAGGTATATTGTAGATAACCTCCTAAACTATCATTGAAATCTGCCGCAAAATTAGATAAAACATCTGACTATAAAGTGCCTATTCATGTCAGGGTAATTATATCTTCAATTCAAGTGAAAAATATGTTTCCACAAAATTGTCATGGGATCCACTGTAGTTCTCAACCCACATCTTGGACTATTAAAGTCTTTGTATTGAGAAGGTTTTTGAAAATAATTTTCACAAGGCCTATAAAAGAGATAAAAAATAAAATAAAAAGAGAACCACTACAATAATGGAAAACTCAATACTAAATGGGTAATTCAAGTATCTCTATCGGGGCTATGGACGCCTGATTGGCAGTAGAGCAATGCTTTGAGAGAACTAGAGGTATCTCCATCGGGGCTATGGACGCCTGACTGGCAATGGAGCAATACCCAGGATTCCATTGCATGACAGTCAAAGGACTCAACTCATGTAGCTTGGATCATAGATATAGTTGTTTAGGTATAGAGAAAGCTCAAATAAAGAAGGATGCACCATAAGCATGCACACACTCAGATTCAAGCAGTAGTTTATGTTGGTTCTACATCTGAGATTCCAACTCAACTTTACTTAAATATTCTGATTACACTTAAGTTAACATGTCTCATAAATTATAAGTTTTGGGGTGACTGAATTCTTCAATATCTTAAAAATGGGTAAACCATTTTCCCCAGCCGAGTCGCCATTTGTTATGCCTTGCATAACCACCCCATTTTGTAGTAGAATAAAAAATGGGTCCCCCTTTGTCTTTTGTTTTGGTCGCCTTTAGTTGTTTGGTTGGGTCTTAGGAGTTCTTTGTTTTTCTCCTAAGTTCATCTTATGTTCTGTCGAAGGCGGGTTTGGAACCAAATCCAAACATGGAACTCTTCAAGGTTTCAAGTTCGGATCTTGTTCTGACTCTGACTCCACCCTTCTCTTTTGTTTTTCCTTTGCTTCATTGGTTGTTTTTGACTAACGCTTGGGTTGGTCTATCCTGTTTGTTGATTGTTTCCTTGTGTTTTGTTTGTTTGCTTTCACGGGGTTGGAACAGGGGTTAGTAAGCATATCGGGAAGTTTTAAGTTTCCACTTTGTGTTTCCATCCTGACTCCGACTCCGCCTTCTTTCTTGCTTTGTTGTTCTGGGCCGGGTCTAGTGTTCATTCCGGCCCCTGCTTCCCTTCTTGTTTTGTTCTTCGCCTTTTGGTCAGGACCGGATCCGGAACCAAAATAGAATTTTGAACTTTGTGAGAGTTCCATTTTTGGTTTTGTCTCTGCTCCCGTCTTCGTTTGTCGTTTGTTGGTCGGTCATTTTGTCGGGGCTAGATCCAGGGTTGGAAGTGAAATGGGAACTTTCTATAGTTTCTTTATCTTGTTTCCAACCTAGCTCCACGTCCGCCTTTCCTTTTGATGTTTTGTTAACTCGACTTAACTATCCGATCATGTCGTTGGCTCCATCCCCAATCTACCATATTTATGGCATTAAATGTCACCTGTTTGCATGCATGAATTAACAATTAAAGGTTTAATTATGCTTAAACTACCTCATTGTTATTATTATGTGAATTGTTTAAGCAAATTATGGCTAGGAAAATCTTGAGAGTTGATTTGATCGCGGGGGCGAATTGCGGAGCGAATCATGGAAAATTTATGGTCAGTCCTAGGAGTGTTTTGAGGTAGGTTTCTTTTGCTTTCTTTTACTCTATTTTTTTCTTTCTATTTATCATTTTAGCGTGTTCGCGGGAGTGTTTCTTCTATGAATTTGTTCGCTTGATTAGCGTTTGTTTCTATTCTTTTTGTTTTATTTGCTTGTCTCTTTCTTTTCCGCTTCGTTCTATTTCGTTGGGTTTGTCTTTCTGTTTGTCTTTTTCGCTTTGTTGTTTGTTCTGTCATCACTTTCGTGATGGATCCATTTTTTTGTACTCTAGTTTTGACCAAGGTTTCAATTACCAGTTAGGGGTTTCCTTGCTTGGGTTTTGATTTTCATTTTTGGGACCTTGTTCTGGTTTTCTCATGTTGGTTTTGGGTTGATTGTACTGGTTTCTCGTTATTCCCTAGCTTTTGGAAATGGGGTATCAACTGAATTAGGGTTTTACGGTTTAACCTCTTCCATTATTTTTATCGAATTTTCTATGAAGGAGTTGTTGGATGGTTATTTATGCTATCTTTAGTTTTCTTTGGGGCCCATGTGACCTGGGGTTTGTGATTCATATGACAACTTTGTTTGCAAGAATTGATCCATTCCTGTTCACCCTTATGATGTCATCATATCTTTACTCTAGCCATAAGCAGATCCAGAAAGGAGGTTGAACTCAATAGCTATGTTATGTTTTGGTCTAATTCCCATTATGGTCCCGCCTCTGACACCTTTTCCAATTCCCATTCCGGTCCCACCTCTGACCCTTTTCAGTTATGGTCTAGTTCTCGTCCCGCTTCTGACCCCGTTTTGCTCCATATCCAGTTCTGATCCCAGCCCTACCACATGATAAGAAACAATGTCTATGCCTAATGCTTCTACTGTTTCACCTCTGATAAAGGCATAATTTCAGCAAGTAAATGTTATCTTAGGAGGATGGAGCAATGATTATATAATTGACTTAGATGTTTTGTTCATCTAATACAGGAAATTGCTACGGGTATTAAGAGATGTCGAGAGCATCAAATGAGACCTCTCAAAGGAGCCAACCAGGTAAAACTTCATGGTAGGGAGTTAGGCCAAAGAAGATCAAAGTGGAACAGCTCCCATATACCTTGAGATGTAAGCATAGGGAGGTTGTCCTCACAGCTAGCAAGATTGACTCTGACTGGACTGACATAACTGACACCAATTTGGGTCCTTTCAACTATGAAGAGTTACATGAGGAGACATTCACTGAGGAGCATATCATAGGAAGGACAGAAAGGATTCTTCAATCTAGGTTGGCACATGTGGCACTCTTTCCCCTGTCTATCCAATGTTCAGAATTAATTCTTGCAGCAACTAGAGCATATAACCCTTCTACTAGGCAATGTGTGGATGTAAAGCAGAATGTCATTATCCACATTCACCTATTTTAGGTTAGCAGGCTTTGATGGTCACCCCCATTTGCTACCCAGGTGTTGTGGTGATAGGATCATCTTGATGGAGTTTATTTATCAAGCCTTGGTTGTTAATGTTAAGTTCAGCAACAAACACAAAACTGGTTGCCATAAATTTTTGATGAAGTTGGGGGCCTTTTGTTGTCCACACATTTAGGCAGGTAAGGTTTTTTGTGATGAATTAGTTTATTTAAAGTTGGGCTTGTACACTGCCAGGAAATGTTATGACCCTAAACACAAGATGAGGGCTTTGCTCCCCAGTGTCTTTGAGAAGCACTTCAATCTATTGGAGGACTTTTGGAAGGATTTGCAAGATGATTATGATATTAGGAGAAGGAATTATGAAAGGATACCTATCCCACTTATGATTGAGTTTGGGATAAAGGAGGAAATTCCAAAGACACTATCCAATGATGGGATAGTTTTGGAGCTCAGGTATGATGTGGACAAGATTGGAACTAAGGATCTTGATCCAATAGGCTGGAATGTTGATGAGACCATTGACATAATGCAGATTGCAAGACCGGTCCTGGATAGGAGTATTCAGTGGGTGAGTTTAAGAGCTAATCAGGATGAGGCTATATCATCCAAGAAGAGGAAGGTTATAGGTACCACCCAAGGATACAAAAGGGTAAAGAGAAGGATGGCACCTAAGGAACCTTTAGATTTTATTCCTTCTAGTGCACAAGAAGAGGAGGTGGTTCGTCAAGATCTTCTAGAGGGACAGGAAGATGAAACAACTGCGGAGGTGGGTGCTTCTACATCTATTGCAGGGGAGTTACCTACTTAGCCCTATGATGCACAAGAATTATGACAAGAATCACCAAAGGGAGCTCTCCATGGTGAAGCAGAATTGAGGCAAATGGAGGATCAAATTGAGATTCATAATATAGAAACGGATTCAAAAAAGACTCCTTCTGATAAAGAGCACCATGTATCAACATCTTTGGATATGACAGATGATCCAGGCACTGAACACATATTGACTAAAGAGGATCAGTGGAAACTCTTTGAGGATGCAAAAAAGAGAAGTTGATGCTAAGGCACAAGCTCAGGCATTAGTTAAGCTACAAGAAGAAGAGGCCAGAGCACAATCTAAGTTAGGGGCCAAGCCTAAAGAGTTGGAAGATAAAGTGAAGGCCAATGAGTTAGCTCAACTACAACAACAAAAGGAACAAGAGCTCAAGAAGAAAGAAGAAAGAGATAGATTGATGTTGCAGCAGAAAATTCATGATCTTGAAGAGGAAAAGGCTCGGCAAATAAGAGAAAAAGAAGCTATTGAAGCTAAGCTCAAGGAACAAGAAGAGGTCTATACACAAAAGGAAGAGCAATAACATAAGAAATGGGAAAGGGAGGCTACTGAGATTGTTGAACATGTGAAGAAGGCCAAGGAGGCTTGGGACTATGTTGAAGAATTAAAGAAGCAGTGAGATCAAATGCTAGAAAAGAAGAAAATGGAAGAGGAATGCTTAAGGTAGGAATTATAGGCTAAGAGGCTACAAGATCAAAAGGATAAAGAGGAAGCAGAAAGTTTAGCACAGGAAAGGGAACAAAGTGATCAAAAAAATGTGCAAGAGGTTGATTCTCAACCAAGGCTTACATTGTTGCAAACTTTATCTTCCACTACTGTTGCTTCCTCTTAAGCCCAGGCAGCCACTACTCCTATTGCTCCTACTTGGCTAAAACTTTACTTAGAGAGAAAACAAGTTGTTCAACCACAGCCGTTGAATTGGGAAGAAATGATGAAAGAAATTGGGAAAGAGAAACCTAAGAAGAAGGCCCGGGTTCTTCACTCCACTAGGCTCACAGATGCTAGAGAGATCATTGTTGAATGTGCCATTCCTGTAATGGAGAAGAACCGTGATGATATGCAAGTCACTGATTATCAGTTGGGGACAGTAAATTTGGGAAAGCCTACTAGAAAAAAATAGATGAGTTTGATTGATATTGTGGCTTCCTCAACTAAAACTCGGATGATCAAGGATAAGCAAAGGAAAGATGAGCTTAAGGCTCAATTGGATCAGCTTCATGGTTTCTTGAAAGATGTTTCAAGTCTCATTTCTCAACAAGTTGCTCTCCCTAAATCTTGGGTTTTGCTAACAAAAAGGGAAGTAGATGATTTGATTCAAATTAAAAAAAAGGTGGGGATGATGGAAAAGTGGTTGGATAAGCTCAACCAGGAGGTTGATGATATTCTTGTTGAAGGTTCTGAGATTCATAAAGCTACTCTTGAATTAGTAGAAGATCTAGACCAGCAAGCCAAGGATCTGGATAAGCAGGATGATGAATATAAGGAATATGTTAAAAGGCTTGAAGACATTAGAAAAGTGCCCAAATCCACCTTCATAGAATATTCAGTTCTTGAGCAAGGTAATGAACATTTTGTGGAAAAGGTTGTAAGTATCATAAGATACAAGTCTAGAGCTATACATGGACATCAAGAAGAAGTCTGAGAAATGAGTAAGGACTTGAATCAACAGATGGTTGAGTTAGAGGCAGTTGTGTCTATTGCAATCAACTTAGATTCATCCATTAAAGAAGGCCTGTCATTGGATAAACTAAGGGAGAAATGGAGGGGTAGGTTTGAGGAGATTATGCAAAAGGGAGATGATGGTGAGAATTTATTGCTAGATCAATTCATGGATATCCGAAAGGAGGTAAGACATGCTAGAAAGGAGCTCATCAAGTTAAAGGAAATGCAAAAATTGGTTTCTACAAAATTTGAAAAATCAAATTTGAAAGTGATTGGTTGGATGGGCCAGATTTAAGTACTCTTCAACAAATATTCTCCGGTTATGATGAGTACATCCTTGAGCATTCAATGCAAAAGTGACTGACTCTTGTTACCCTACTCCATCTGCTCTTCTCCTCTTTTAGCTGATTTAGACATAAGAATCACTTTGAGTCTGATCTGTGGGCTTCATTCTCTTCTTGAAGTATCTGATCTTCTTTTTGTACAACAGAGTGATCAACCTTGAAACAGGGGTTTCTTGAGTCCACTTCTGTGATCAATTCCGATTCCATGAATTATGGATCTTGATTGATGATTGAGAAATCCGTGCATATGGCACCCTATATGTATTTTTAGAATCTACTTTGTAAACGTCGGCTAATTGAAGAAAGATCAACCACCTGAGGATAGAAAATAGAAACTAGATCTAGGATTTCAATGTTTTAGAAAGATACTCTAAAAGGTTCAGTAAAGGCTTGATTATTTTTACAGTTTCATATACGTTTTATGTCAGGATTTTAAAGTTTGGATCCATCTTGATAAGGTTAATGATATATGATTAATCCATATGCCAGTGATTTTTGTTGTGCTTAATTGTTTCTTATTTGATGGAAGTCAATAGAAGGAACTGGATTCAAAATCATATCATTGGGTTATCTGTGAATTAAATTGTTATTGTATTCATTTGATCTATGTTTTGGATGATGAGTGGGTGATTTGTTTGAATTAAGTTTAGTGATTATTTATGGTATTTGAATAAGCATTATGGATATATGTAGTAGCATAGCTTGTTCTATGGATTGCATCTTTCTATAGTTGTGGTTAGTTGGAATAAACACTCGTTGTTGATCTGCATGTCTAGATACGTAAGGATTTTATTCATGTCTCTTTGATTTAAGCTTTGTTTCATATTTTTCTTTTATTTAAACCCCCCCCAAATATAGATTACTTGATGTTGTGTGATCTTGTTCTTTGTTACTAGCAAAGGCCCCTTGAACGTTATAGTTACATCAAACACTGAGTGAAATCAGCATAATTGAGAACCAATTACCAAACCTTGGGAGTTAGATTTCTAGGCGTTATCTTGCTCTTTCAGGAGAAATAGAATAGTAATATTTTGTTTAATGTTGTTGTGCTGTTTTGACCATCAACAACTATGTCAGCCTAAAAATTCACTATCCTCTCATCTTCTGACCTTGAATTGGATGCAAGTTCCTTTTTCACTTCTCATTTATCTCCCACAAACTTCTCAACCTCTTTCTTACCAAAAGTGATAACTTTGGTTGTCTTGTTTTGCTCCTTTCCACCCTCCTGCAATGGGGTCAATATAAAAGTGCTACCATCTTTCACAATCTGATATGTGTTAGCTCCCCCATCATAGATTGAGTGCCTATCAAATTTCCATGGTCTTCCAAGGAGTAAATGTCAACAACTCATTGGAAAAATATCAAAAATCACTTTGTCCCTATACTCACCAATTTGAAACTCAACTAGTACTTGCTCCTTAACAAGAATGGATTGACCATCACTCACCTAGGAAGCTTTGTATGGTGTTTCTAGGTGTTTCTAGAGGGATTCTTTCCAAATTTAACTTATCAACCATTTCACAAGACACTATATTATCAGTCGATCCTGAATTTATCACTATTTTACACACCTTACCTTTACACTTGCAAGTTGTCTTGAACAATTGTCTTCTTTGAGCCATCTCCTTCTCCTTGGACGCTTGAAATAAGGTTCTTCTCACCATCAAACTTTCTCCAACTTTAGGAGCAGCATGTATACTATTAGAATTTGAACTCTCACCTTCATCTTCTTGGACAATTTGAGCTCTCCTTTCATTCTTCCTTTCTCCACCACTTGATGAAAAACCAAATTTTTCAAGGCACTTGTAGGCTGGATTTCCAAACTCATTACAGTTGCAGCACCTTGCCAAGAATATATTTTCATTCTTTCCACCTCCAAATCTTCCTCTTGATCCCTTGAATCCACCTCTGAAATATGCAACCGGTTCTTTTCCTTTATGTGCATCACATTGGCTTTCATTGGTTTGTCTTGAAGAAAAAATTTACGTCTACCCCTTGAAGTGTCACCCCTACCTCTTGTTTTCTTTTCTTGTCTCCTTTTCACCTTCTCTTCTACCCTTATAGCCATCTGATAGAACTCCTCAATTGTCTTTGGATTATGCAAACTTATTTCATCCCAGATGTTAAATATTAGTCCAATAAGATACTTGGCCACTTTTTGAACATCATCAACCATATGTCCTACGCTTATGTTTAGTTTATAGAACTCATTAGTATAGGTTTTCACATCCATTTCTATTTTCTTTAAATCTTCAAGTTTTTTTGACATTTGAATAGCATAATCATTTGGAAAAAATTTACCTTTTAATTTGGCTACCATCCTATCCCATGAAACAATTTTAGACTTACCTCTTATTCTCCTCTCTACTTGTTCATAATCCCACCAAACTAATGCATGCCCCCTTCAATTTAGTATTCACTATCTTCACCTTTTCCTCATCAAATGCATCCTCACATTCAAAGAAGTTGTCTAAAGTTGCAATCTAATCTAACAATGCTTCCTTGTTTAAAGTACCACCATACATTGGAAAATCAACTTTTACCTTGTTCTTGTTTCCTTTTGCTAACTTCAGTAGCTTGGCCATTCTTTGGTCTTCAAGATCCAACTCTTCATCTACATCTTCATATTCTTCTTCATCTTCATCTTCAGCCTCACTTTCATCTCCCACAATCATTCCTCTTTTTTTCCCTATTTCTACACTCTCCAACCTTGTTGCCAATCTATTTTGTATTTAGATCTCAAATTCTTGATCTCCCTCTCAGTCTTCTCTTCCATCTCTTGCATTTTCCTAGCCACATTATCTCTTTTTGGAGGAATATTAACACTTTGACTATTCAACTTCTAAATTTCCTCTCTTAAACCAACAACCTTCAACTTTCAAAAGACCTATTCCCTGTTCTCTAATACCAGTTGAAGTAGATCTTGGTGTCTTTGTTCTAAATCAATGCAATTCAGGTTATTGAAATCAACAAATAGGTTCTCAGAACCTCTTAAAAGCACTTAGCCAATCTAACTATGTCCTTGCTCTAGTAGGTCTACAAACCCAAATAGTTCTATTTTTCTCACAAAGAAACATCAAAATGATCAAACCCTTGACACTTTCAAATACCCTTCAATGCATACTCAATCATATCCAAAAATCTCTATGAGTCACTTTGAACCTTCTCATTTAAATTCATGAAACTATGCTAGCCTAGTAGACCAATTAGGTCACTTTTTCAAAGGAAGTGTTCCCAAATCTCACAACCAGTCTTGAATAATCTCTCAAACTTTAATAATAGGTGAAAAATGGCCTTTTTTATCAATTTTTAGAAACACCAACCCTCATCTAGCCATTGTTCTAGAAAACCCTCATTTTCTACTTATTTGGGGTAGGGTTTACTGAAACTTATGGTTCCCAACCTCATACAAACCTGATACCACCTCCAAAACTTTTTAATATGTCTTCCCATACTCAAAAAACCATCTCTTATCCTCTACTCACAATAATTCATCAAGCTCAATCACACACCCATTATTTTCATGCCTAATTCAATAATTTTCTTCAGGACAGTCCTCATAACCTTCCCAAAACTTGCACAAAAACCTAACCACTTACCCTATTGTCCTAAACATAACATATTGAGCCCATTCCACTTGTAAACAGAGAGTATAAAAGGTGTAATGGGATTTATTACATGATTAAAGCATCAAAACCCTTGAACAGGGTACTCCCGAGCAGTCACAATAAAATAGGTACAAAATGCTTCAAAAATAATTTCAAACACTCAAACCAAAGGTATATTATAGTTAAATATCCCCTCCAATGAATCCACTAACTCTTATCAAGTTATGCTACAGTATGGAATTGTACAAGTGACTGGTAAAGCAGGATTCACTATAAAAACACAAAAATTAAAGCAAAACAGGGGCTTCCTTTATTGATTTTCCTTCACAAATTCTTCAACAACCTCTTACATCGATGGAGTGCACATATTTAAACATCTTCCCACTCAAAATACCCTCCAAAATGACCAAATACCTTTCAAATCCCAATTGATTGTTGGGCTTCCTCAAAATTGCACTTTTACATTTTTTGGCCTTGTCAACATTTGATAATTTTGTCATTTTTTGTAAACTAAACCCCAAAATCTCCTAATGACCATTACAATGACTCATTACCATATTAAATGGTCCAATAAGACCTTATTCAACAAAATATAAGACTTAAGACACCAAATTCTACCTAAGACCCTCCATTACAAATTCTTGCATTTTTTAGCATCATCTTGACAACATTGCATATCTTAACAAAGATGAACTCCTAGTACATAATAATGGTCAATTTAGACCTTATTGACACACCACAAGACCTAAAACCCCTAAGAAAACCTATCACCAAAAAAATTTGATCAAATCTAGATAAAATAGATTGGTGCTCCTACACCATACAACCACCCTTGAAGCTTTTCCAAGTCTCTTGGAAATGAAATCACAGGTTGCCCAAACTTATCTTCTCTACAACCTTGATATTCAATTGTTCTTTTACTCTTCCTATAGACCATATGTCATTGGCTTCCATCACCATCTCTATGATCAAACTGCTTACCTCCTAAATTTTTTCTCTTTAACACAGACTACCCTGATAAACATCTCTTGATTGTCCCTTCACTTGTGACTAATCTTGTTCTTTCCTTAACATTTGCAAACACATTTTTCCCAATCTTGTGTCCAACTACTTCTTCCTTACCTCTGGTTTCACACTTGGAACTACTCACTTGTCCTTGAATCACTTTTTCCTTTCCATGCATCCTTGTGTTCAAATTTTCTTTCTCAGTAACCTCCACCTTGACGGACTTATTTACCTCTGTATTATCAGTACTTGAATGCCTCTCCATTTCTTTAGCAGCTACAGGACAAAACACTATCCCAACCTCAATTCCTTCTTGCTTTTTCAACCCGTTTTTAGTCTTTTCAAGGATCTCACCCTTAACCTTTTCTAACTCAGTCTTAGTCACCTTTCTTTCACCTTCTTTGTTGTTTTTCATGACTATATCAACCTACAAAATCATTGTCCTCTCATCTCCTAACCTTGAAGTGGCTACAAATTCCTTTTTCACTTATTGTTTATCTCCCACAAACTTCTCAACCTCTTTCTTACCAAAAGTGATAACTTTGGCTGCCTTGTTTTGCTCCTTTCCACCCTCCTGCAATGGGATCAATATAAAAGTGATACCATCATTCACAATCTAATATGTGTTAGCTCTCCCATCATAGATTGAGTGCCTATCAAATTTCCATTGTCTTCCAAGGAGTAAATGGAAACAACTCATTGGAAAATATCACAAAGCACTTTGTCCCTATACTCACCAATCTGAAACTCAACTAGTGCTTGCTCCTTAACAAGAATGGATTGATCATCACTCACCCAAGAAGATTTGTATGGTATTTCTAGAGGGATTCTTTCCAACTTTAACTTATCAACCATTTCACAAGACACTATATGATCAGTTGATCTTGAATCTATCACTATTTTACACACCTTACCTTTACACTTGTAGGTTTTCTTGAACAATTGTCTTCTTTGATCCATCTCCTTCTCCTTGGACACTTGAAATAAGGTTCTTCTCACCATCAAACTTTCTCCAACTTCAGGAGCATCATGTATACTATTGGAATTTGAACTCTCACCTTCATCTTCTTGGACAATTTGAACTCTCCTTTCATTCTTCCTTTCTCCACCACTTGATGAAGCACCAAATTTTTCAGGGCACTTGTAGGCTGGATGTCCAAGATCATTACAGTTGTAGCACCTTCTTGAGAATATATTTTCATTCCTACCACCTCCAAATCTACCTCTTGATCCCCCTGAATCAACCTCTAAAATATACAACTGGTTCTTGTCCCTTATGTGCATCACTTTGGTTTTCATTGGTTTTCCTTGAAGAAGGAAATGTACCTCTACCCCTTGAAGTGATTCGCCTACCTCTTGTTGTCTTTTCTTGTCTCCTTTTCACCTTCTCTTTTTCCCTTATAGCCATTTGATAGCATTCTTCAATTTTCTTTAGATTATGCAAACTTATTTCATCCTGGATGTTAAATCTTAATCCACTAAGATACTTGGTCACTTTCTAAACATCATCAACCATATGTCCTACCCTTATGCTCAATTTTTAGAACTCGTTAGTATAGTTTTTCACATCCATTTCTATTTTCTTTAAATATTGAAGTTTTTTTGACATTTGAATAGCATAATCATTTGGAAAAAATTTACCTTTTAATTTGGCTACCATCCTATCCCATGAAACAATTTTAGGCTTACCTCTTCTTCTCCTCTCTTCTTGTGCATAATCCCACCAAACTAATGCATGCCCCTTCAATTTAGTCTTGGAAATCTTCACCTTTTCCTCATCAAATACATCCTCACATTCAAAGAAATTGTCTAAAGTTGCAATCCAATCTAACAATGATTCCTCATCTAAAGTAACATCATACATTAGAAAATCAACTTTTACCCTGTGCTTGTTTCCTTTTACTACCTTCAATAGCTTGGAAATTCTTTGGTCTTCAATATCCAACTCTTCATCTACATCTTCATATTCTTCTTGTTCATCATCTTCAACCTCACTTTCATCTCCCACAATCATTCCTCTTTTTTTCCCTATTTCCACACTCTCCAACCTTGTTGCCAATCTATTTTGTAGTTCTCACAAATTCTTGATCTCCCTCTCAGTTTTCTACTCCATTTCTTGCATTTTCCTTGCCACATTATCTCTTTTTGGAGACATCTTGACACTTTGACTATTCAACTTCCAAATTTCCTCTCTTCAACCAACAACCTCCAACTTTCAAAAGAACTATTCCCTGGGCTCTAATACTAGTTGATGTAGAGATTGGTGTCTTTGTTCTAAATCAGCACAATTTAGGTTATTGCAATTAACAAACAGGTTCTCAAAACCCCTTCAAAGCACTTAGCCAATCTAACTATGTCCTTGCTCTAGTAGGTCTATAGACCCAAATAGTTCAACTTTTCTCACAAAGAAACCTCACAGTGATCAAACCCTTGACACTTTTAGATACCCTTCAGTGCATACTCAAACATATCCAAAAATATCTATGAGTCACTTTGAACCATCTCATTTAAATTCATAAAACTACGCTGACCTAGTAAAGCAATTAGGTCACTTTTTCAAAGGAAGTGTTCCCAAATCTCACAACCAGTCTTGAATAACCTCTCAAACCTTAATAATAGGTGACAAAAGACCCTTTTCATTAGATTTTAGAAACACCAACCCTCATCTAGCCACTGTTCTAGAAAACCCTCATTTTCCACTTATTTGGGGTAGGGTTTACTGAAACTTATTGTTCCCAACCTCATAAAAACCTACTACTACCTCCAACACTCTATAATATGTCTTCCCACACTCACAAAACCATCTCTTATCCTCTACTCACAATAATTCATCAAGCTCACTCACACACCCATCATTTTCATGCTTAATTCAATAATTTTCTTTAGGATAGTCCTCATAACCTTCCCCTTGAACTTGCACACAAACCTAACCACTTACCCTAATATCCTAAACCTAATATATTTATCCCATTCCACTTATAAATAGAGAGTTAAAAAGGTGGAATTGGATTTATTACATGATTAAAGCCTCAAAACCCTTGAACAGGGTATGCTCGGGCAGTCATAGCAAAATAGGTACAAAATGCTTCAAAAATAATTTCAAACACTCAAACCAAATATAGATTACAGTTAGCTCTACCCTCCAATGAATCCACTAAATTTTATCAAGTTATGCTACAGTATGGAATCGTACAAGTGACTGGTAAAGCAAAACTCACTGTAAAAACACAAAAATTAAAGCAAAATAAGGGCTTCCTTTATCGATTCTCCTTCACAAATTATTCAAAAACCTCTTACATAGATGGAGTGAACATATTTAAATATATTCTCACTCAAACTACCCTCCAAACTGACCAACTACCTTTCAAATCCCAACTAACCGTTGGGCTTCCTCAAAATTGCACTTTTACATTTTTTTCCTTGTCAACATTTGATAATTTTGTCAATTTTTGGAAACTAAACCCCTAAATCTCCTAATGACCATTAAAATGACTCATTACCATAATAATGGTCCAATAATACTTTATCCCACAAAATCTAAGACTCAAGACACCAAATTCTACCTAAGACCCTCCATTACAAATTCTTGCATTTTTTAGCATCGTCTTGACAACATTGCATATCTTAAAAAAGTTGAACTCCTAGTACATACTAATGATCAATTTAGACCTTATTGACACACCACAAGACCTAAAACCCCTAATACAACCTATCACCAAACAAATTTGATCAAATCCAAATAAAATAGATTGGTGTTACTGTACCACTTTAAACTTCTCAATGACTTCTAATTTTTCTTTTAGAAAGGTAATCCAAGTCATCCTAGTGTAGTCATCAATGAGCATCATAAAATATGTATAACCTTGTAGACTCTTTTTCCTCATTGCTCCATACAAATCCATATGGATAAAATCTAGTGGCTTTGATGTGGAATATTGATGCAAGAGCATCCAGTGGTGTAAAGGCAATCTTGCATCACCCAAAAACATGCATTGCATTTATATTTCCTTTGGTTAGCTTTTTGTAGATGTCTTTGCATTTCTGGATACCCTTTTCGCCATTATGTAAATTCCCACATTCAGTTTTCTTTTTCTACTTTTTTTGGTGAACTGTTATTTTTAGCAACTTTTGGAATTTGCTGTTATTTTTAGCAGCTTTTGGAATTTGAAGGTGTTTTGGAACAAAAATTATATGGGAGGATTCAAAACGGAAAAATAAAAATATTGGTGAAAGAATCAAGCCGAGAGTATTCCCAGTTTGAAAGATATTGCAGTTTCAGTCTCTCAGAAAAGCACCTGAAAACCTTTTAGATTAGGTTTAAGGCATTAAACGGCCCTGAAACAGCCCAAAAACTTGTCGAAATCACCATAGCGATTTTGACCACGTTCTTGACTCTGAGACCTTTCCAACGGTTCAAATGGTTCAAAAAACAGAGTCCTCAATCAAAAGTTATGGCTCCCGAAAGTTGGTACACCTTCAAAATGTGTTGATTTTCGAATGGTGTTTTAATTTTTGAATTTCAAATTTTAATTCTTGGTGCCAAACCGCCAAACTCATAACTCGAATGTTGTTTTTGGCTCCAAATAGAAAAGGGGCTATTTATGGGGGGATTTTTGTAATTTTTGGTAGCTTTTTGGGGAAAAGAGTTTGCATGCTGCGAAAGGGGAACTTGGGGTAATTTTTTATAATTTTTATAATTGGCATGTATCACAAAGCTCGAGGATTTGAGATCATCTGCATAAAAGAATTCCATATTATTGAATAAAATATTATTATCTATTTTGTGAGTGTTTTTTGTGTCTTAGGTTTTCTCCCTCGATAGGTGGTATCAAAGCGGGTTTTCTCGAGCGTGTGAACAAATCACCGATTGTGAGGCAATTCACACCAGGAATGTGGTTGTTGGTTTGAGGTATACAAGATGCCTCTAAGAGTGATGCCTAGTAGGCATGGTGGTGCCAGAGGTGGTAGAGGTTGTAGAAATGTTGGTGGAAGAGATCCATTGGCGGTTGAGGGTTTTAGAGCCCTCTAGAGACAAATTGATGCATTGTAGGAGCAAAAGAGAAGAGGGTTAAACCTGGGAAGAAGAGGAGAAAGTGAGGATGTAGAAGAGATGGAAGATATAGATGTAGAAGAGGAAGAAGTAGCGATTGACCAAGATCAAGTGTGGCTGATTAGGGCCATTTTGAAGATCAAAAAAAGACCCAGAATAGAAGTCCTTAGTTATTTTGGAAGTCTGAACCCAGAAG
>VDFB02336641.1:0-75878 GCA_007258455.2 Sequoia sempervirens
TCTTCTTGTCTTTTTCCTCTTTTCTTGTCTTAGATCTTCTTGCATGTCCAAGAAAACAACAAATAATCACAGATCTGACCAACTGGGTATAATCAGCACATCTTTTCCAACAAAACCCACTTGTTGAATTTTCTAGAAACAGTAAACTCGTTGCCCCTATTTTTAGGGATTTTTCCAAAAAAGTCACAGATTTGAAAATCAAACGAACTAGGCATGTTTAGCATTGAAGCATGAACAATACCCATGTTTCAGATTTTTTCTAGAAAATTACTTCTCGACGGGTGGCTATTTTTAGGGGTTTTCAAAAGTTGTCTGAACATATCCGTGTTTACAGTCAACAGTCAAGTTTTTCAGAATATAGTACTCTCAAGTTGAAATCAAGACCAAAATGGTCCTACTTCACGACTTTCTAAAAACACTCGACACAAACATGCATCAAGTGAAGCCCGTAGTCAAGATGGACGCCTTGACATCACTATTCAATGGATAGCCAAATGCAAAAGGTAGTCATTCCAAACATAGAGCCACCACCGGTTATTACCTCACTACCTTCCACATTCCATGTCAACAAGGCTGGATGACACAACTGCAAAGTGTATAGAATATCAGCAGCAGCTTGCAAATGGTGAAGAGATGTTGAAATGCCACGTCATCATCTTACAGAGCATTGATTACCCAAAGGCAGAAGAAGTCAACACCTGGTTAGAAGAACTGTTGACTGGAGGTGGTGAGGTGTAAAGCACCCACCTAGGACATCCTACCCTTCAAAATAACATTAATGGTGACAGGAGTTAACTTTATGCCTCATTTCAAGTTAACTCCATGTCACACTGATCATGCATGTCAGATCCCACCAATTATGGATGTCTATCTCAAATCTCCACTAATTGTGGATCTATATTTTGGAGGCACATTTTGTAATTTAAGTTCACTTTTAGTTTAGTTTCAGTCAACTGAAGTAGACTTCCAATTGACTGTTTGTTTAGTTTCAGTTAATTAAAGTAGATTTCCAGTTAACTGCTTGCTCATCTACTTTTAGACATAGGAATAAATCTTGTCGATAGGCAAGAACTGATTGTTAACTCAAGGAGATTTTAGGGTTGCCTACTCCTTTGAGTTTCTATAAATAAGAGCCTTGGGCTCATTATTTGTTAACCTTTATTTACTACGCAAAATTGCTGCGCCATTGTTGCCAACAAGTTTGAAAGGGCATATTTGTTCACTCTTGGATGAGAGATAATTGGCTTGATGAGCAATTGTGTATGATTTCGTACCTTTGCATGTCCCAATTCTTTGTAATTTGTTGAGAAAGCTTGAAGAAGGAAATCAAAAGGCGCATGCAGTTTGATCTAAAGATTTGAGTCCTTTCAAAAAGTCTTGTTCTTATAACTTATTGGTTCAATCTCCTTGGACAGGGGTTCCTCCTCGGATATTTTGATATTAATAGTTATCCTTTGATGTTGTGTAATGAATTGTCTTTCAGCCTACACTTTGGACAGGTGTCGTCACCTCCTCGGGAATCCGGTTAGCCAAATCATCGTAATTTGTTGTTTCTAGTGAGTTGTTTCCCAGCCTATACCTCGAATAGGAATTCCTCCTCCTTGGCAAGTCTAAGATCCATCTTACCGTAAAGAGTGATTGCTTGCATAAAGCCTTATTCTAGCATAGATCTGAGAGTTCAAAGCCTCAGACTCATTCTGGCGAGACAGTCAGCCCAAGTAATCCAACCATCCATTCCCGCTCCTATGCCCTCATGCTCTGTTTATCTTGAGATAGGATAGATTAAAAGCTACTTTAGTTGTTGTTAAAATCTGCAGAAACTAGAGAAAACCTTAGCTGCAATGCATTGTGTTTATGCACCCTTGTATCCTGCCGCTGAGTAAAAAAGATAGGAACCTTAGTTTACTGTACTTTTTACACAAAACATCAGCAAAGAGGGATCTTCCTCTCTATAATTCGAAGAGTAGTTACTAAAACACTTGCAATAGCTGTATGTTTTCAATAAGCACTCCAGAGGTGTTAATTAAAATGCCAACAATATGAGAAAGGATGTAACTCCCAATGTGAAAAGTTGTGACCCTTCAAATATGAAAGACTATGACTCCCTCAAAAATAGGATATAAATGGGGAATCATCTCCTTGTGAAGAAACCATCAATAGGGAATAAATATATCAATCAACTTGAAAGAAAAGTATTATTCTCTAAAGGAAAATAATATCACTTTTCCTTGCACCTTGGGTAAAGGAGAAAGAAGACCAACATTAACATCACCATTAAGATCATAGATGTGTGTCGTGCTTCTAATCCTCATCCTTATAGGTGGAAAGCTGCCCAAGGTTGCTCAATAAATCTAAGGTCTCTGGAAATTCACCTATTACTTTACTCATGCATATGCATATCCCCCAACAATCACAATCCTTGAGATTTCTTAAATTGCTGAAATACTTGAAATACTTTTTAAGCAAAGATAATGAAGATAGCGCAACTCTTTAGGAACTAGTGATATAGAAAATATTTGAGATAGTTTCATCCTAAGCTCTTCTTCTCCTAAGTCATTTTTCTTGCTCTATATCCACGATTTAAGGTCAAGGACATCAATATTAAGTATCTGAGATAAATTGGATACAAATCAAGCTACAACAAAATTATTCAATAAGTCTGTTATGGTTCCATAACCCACAAATCCCAGGATCATTCTCACCTTTTAAACTTTAGGATAAATTGATTTTGTTTAAGTCATAGCAGCAAAAAAATTTTGGGGAAAAAATCGGCAAACCAAAAGTATAAAATTTTTTGAAAAAATCGGATTAAAAAAAAAGTAAAAAATTGCAGAATAAGAGATAAAATCTTTTTTTTTTAAAATTGAAAGGCATTTCCATAGCATAGAGATATAGAGAGCAAATAAAATAAAGAGTTTAACTAATGAATTGTAAAAATAGATTTTTGTAGTTTATATTCATATGATTACATTGCATACATCTTTCAAACTCAAAGCATTACTTCACATTGCATAACTAATAACTAGATCTTTGATAGATGACAAAATTTCAATTACAATATAGTTTTACAAAGTCAACCTAAGCGGTTATGCAATTACTTCACATTGCATAACTAATAACTAAGGCAGCTGCCAATTGCATTTGCTTGTCATGGCATTCCATGAGACCACATTTCTTTGAGGCATTTTTTCAAACAGTTCATTGCCTTGTCTATGCTACCACATTTTTCATACATGTCTACCAAAGCATTTTATCAAACAGTTCACTGCCTTGCTATGGCTAAAAGTTTTGCTTGTCATGGCATTCCATCACCATGAGACCACATTTCTTTTAGGAATTTTTTCAAATAGTTCACTGCCTTGTCTATGCTATTGCTTATTGTTATCACTTGGAATATGCACCCTGCTGAATCTTGAATCCAACTATCCTGTGAAACATGGGATGACCTCTCGAATTGTGGGACTTGCGAAACTCAAGGTCAACCTCCAATTAAAGGGCGGCTTCCCCTTGGTAAATCACCTAAAAACTAACTTAACTAAAGAACCTTGCTGGGAAAAGAGATGAGAAAGATCTGATAATCTAAATCTAAAACAGAAAATGAAGGCGATACACCAAATATAGTAGATTTCTACTTCATTTCAGCAACACAACTTATGAATCTCAATCTAAAGCTTCACACAGTAATTTACAACAATAATTTGGAGGTAAACTTAGAACAACATCAATCAAGGAGTCACAAAACTCACAATAATACTTGCTTTTCTTTCATACATAGAGAAATTGGAACAAAAAGAGGCAAAAATATTGATCTTTGAATCACTGAAGGCTGCTACAATGACTGTTTTTTGGAAAAACAGTAAAATATGGCATCATAAGCATACAATCAACCATTATTTCAGCGTGAAATAAGGTTGAAGATGCAATCAATGAAGAAAATTACAGAAGTAAAGACCTGATTTTGACTGAAAAAATTAAAGGACTGAATGTCACTTTGTCACAATAAACTTTTTCAATGCTTTGCAACAAAGCATAGGCCTCTTATTTATAGATTTTGAGATTTTAAATCAAAAAGTCATGTTGACTTCAGATATTTTTCCTATGAATTGTCATCCTTATTCTCTGTAGATAAAATATTTGTAATCCTTATCCTTTGTGGATAAGATATTTTGCAATCCTTATCCATTGTGGATAAGATTCACCTTTTTGCTTTATGAGTTGTCAATCTTATCCTTTGAGTTGTCATCCTTATCCTCTGTAGATAAAATATTTGTAATCCTTATCCCTTGTGGATAAGATATTTGGATAAGATATTTGTAATCCTTATCCTTTGACTTTGAATTTGACTTTCTTTGACTTTGTAATGCTTTGCCGATTGGCAATTATAATAATAATAAACTAAGCTTTACTCATGAAATCGCATATGTTAAGAAGTCAATCAAAGGTTGCAGCGATTTATTATGAAGGGTGGTGATCAATAAAAGACATGTCTCTAAATTAAAGTCTCTTCCCTAAGAGGCGTGATCTTCCAAATAAGACACCAAGGATATAAAATGTAAAGAATTAGAGAGCAGAAAGGAGGGATAAGAAAGAGGAATATATTCTGAACAGCAAATCACTTAATTAAGGATATTCTCTGAAAATCTGATCATCGAAGATATTGTGGTATGTTCTATCATAGTTATTATATACCATTGTATGTTGTTATTTATATTTATTATTTATGTGGTAGGCTTTATCATATTTGTGGTCTGCAATTATATATATATATATATATATATTCTGTTATTTATATTTGTTATTCTTGTAATATGCTTTATCATAGCTTTGTATGCAATTATATGTATATATCCTGTTATTTATACTTATTATTCCTGTGACATACTCCATCATAATCATGATGTATTTATTGTTATTTATGCCTACTATTCTCATCAAAACAACCATGGGAGGAGCAGGGGAGAAACTACCAATAGGTTGAGCAGGTACTAGACATCTTCCTAGGTATGCCACTCCTTGATAGATGACTGTGTGTGCCACTTGGAGCCAGGGGGGTGATATCCACCTTTGGGCCTTGGGCGAGGATGTCTACGGGCCTCCTATGGTAGCCTTTCCCCCACCCTCTACAAGGATTGTTTCTCAAGATGAATTGAAGGGAGTGGTTCAATCATAAGAGGGATGGATAAGGTAGCAAGGGTAAGGAATGTAGGTACAAATTGTCCGCCAAGTAGACCACCACAGGTTGGATGACTATGTGTGCCACATGAGGGCCAAGGGGGATGGTATATCCACTCTTGGGCTTGGTGTGGATAGCTTCGGGTGGACCTATCATGCTCCTCATCCTAGCCCCATTATGGTTCAACTTCCAAGGTGCATTATGATAGTGTGAGGCTTATATTTGAAATAGTTAGATGTTTACATGATTTAGTAGATAAAACATTGGTTATATACATTTGATTATAAACTAAGATTTCAATATCATCTAACATGGTTGCAAGACCTAAACCAGGTTTCCTCTGTCTTAAAGCATCTAATTGGTGAACCATAACTCTAACTACACCCATCTTGTGATTCTAGGGTAAGAATTAGGGTTATCCCAAAAGGGGACATTACATATATATATTTTGAATACATAAATTTCATGCATTTTTTGTAGAACATAATAAGAACTACATTTATAATTAAATTATTGGTCCAACATTAAGTTACTTATTCCTCTACAATCAATTATGGGAAGGAGAGAGGGAAGTACAAGGGGGGATAGCAGTTACAAGGTTTCCTTCTAAGTAGGCCACCCATAATGGATGACTGAAGCATCTGCCATTGTGGGCCAAGGGGGTTGCCTATCCGCCCTTGGGCTTAGAAAGAGGAATAGTCTAGGCATCCTATTGTGGCTTCCTCTCCAACCTCCCCAATGGTTGATTGTTGGAATGGATAATAACCTTAAATTTGTGTTGATATTTACTTATATATTTTAAGATCAATGAACCTTATGTATGCTAAATAATTTAAGGATGTTTACGGGCCTCCTATGGTAGGCCTTTCCCCAATCTCTACATGGATTGGTTGTTGGGATGGATTCAAGGAGTTGAAATCATAAAAGGGATGGATAAGGCAACAAGGGTACGGAATGCAAATACAAGTTTACCCACCAAGTACGTCACCCCATGTTGGATGACTGTGTCTGCCACTTGAGGGCCAAGAGGGATGGTATATCCACTCTTGGGCTTGGTATGGATAGCTTTGAGCAGACTTATCATGTTCCTCATCCAAGTCCCATTATGATCCAACTTCCAATGTGCATTTTGGACATTGTGTGGTTTATATTATTTGAAATAGTTATGTATTTACATGTTTAAATAGATAAGACATTTATTATATATGTTTGATCATATGAATTATATTCCAATATTATCTAACATGATTGCAAGACCTAAACCAAGATTTATCTTGGTTAAAGGCATTTAATTGGTAAGATATAACCCTAACTACATTATACGTGTGATTCTAGGGCAAGATTTAGGGTTATCCAAAAAGGGGACATTTCATTATAGAAGACAACATGCAGTATGTTTGCAATTTCAAAGATGAAAGCTATTGTGAAATATCAGTGCCGAAGTGAGATGTTAGACCCCATTAAGGAAACATAGATTTTATACTCACTGCAATTCCTCTATTCTGGTTATTGAGCAAAGACTAACAAAAGAAACTAAAACACAAGTACAATAAACTTTGTTATGTGAAATATCAGCAACTGGATTGCATTAGCATTGGCATTCAAAGCTCTCTCTCATCAAAGACATGTTCAACAGATCAAAACAAATTTGTGAACAAGAGAATGCATTATAAAACAATGTTGCAAGGAGAAAATGGATGTTCCCTGAGTGACTACGCATGGAATTTTCAAACTCTGGCTAAAATAAAAAGGACAATCTATAATCAGCTGTCCACAGTTTTAAACAGGAATTGCAATGTTGTACCCCATAATTTTGGACAAATACTATATCGTTGAATATTGACTTTAATCAATTTTGTAATAAGTAGATTAGAATCTCTATTACCTAATGTTTTGACAATAAAAATACTAATGAATAAAGAGTTTTCAGTACATGAGTTTAGATGTTCACAGTTTTTCCAGAAGCTTACTAGAATAATATAATATGAAATGTTGTAAATAGATTTACTAATGTTTAAACAAATTTTAATAATGAGGATTATTCATGTTTTAGTTTATTATGCTTTAATTATATTTCAAGTCAAGTTTGATAACTAATCCAATCTATCTTCGTCCATTTGGGCTAAAGACACAACACATGATACAAGAAAGGATGGGTTCAGCATAAGACAATGGAAAAAAGAGAGAGTAATGATAGGACTATGCACACCATGTCAACACTGCATATGCAAATGATTTAGTGTGCTTAGTTGCATGGTTTGCTTGATTTGTAATGGCTCCTTGTCGATAAAGACTGAAAATTCCTTCATACCATAGGTTCTGTATCAACATGTGAACAATTAAAGTTTAATAAGTAAAGCCCTGATAGAAATGAAGAAAAACCCTGCACAATATAGGCATCGTTACTGAATTTTTTTAATAACTGCTGAATTATCATGAAGATCTTCAATGGAAACCCTTCTTTGATTATTGACAAATTGGGGACCGTCTAATGAAGTGTGCCTAAATATAGATCAGGACTTTTCCTTTTTGTTCTTTTTGGAAAATCCGTCTATGAAGCACTTGAACAAGAAAATACTTTTTTGTTTTTGAAATCTGTTCTCTCTCTCTATGCAGCGTGTGCTCATATATAGCAGTGCCATTTTGAATGTTACAAGAGTCCAGACATCCTTCAACGAGGAGCACACTCATGAATGGGGTGACATCTTTTGTTTTTGAAACAAAATATATCACACTTTATGGTAGTGTGTGCCTGGGAATTAGAGTGTAATTTTTGTGTTTTCAAAAGATTTGCAGGCTTATAATGTGGTGTGTGCTCTTGAATATGATTGCAACTTTTGAAATTTTTTGGATTCTGAAAAATTGTCAATCCTTAAGAGGAGCAAGCCTCACCATAGACCAACCCTTTTTTGTAAAATTTCACTTTTCTTCAATCAGGTATGCGCCATAGTACTATTTTGCAGATTTTTATGACTTTAAACTTGTCATTGTTCACATAGGCACATTCCATGATACTAAAGACCTACACGTCCAGCACCCAAATGCTCATACGACCCTCATATGGGCAGAGAATACCTTCAAAATTTACACGCATGTGCTCAAAAAGGTTCCACGCCCAGAAGTAAGCATGTTAATATATTGTCTGAGGCTCACAACTTCACCAAATAAGCTCATACACTTAGCAACTGAGTTTCCACAACTGCAGCTGATTGAATATTGGCACAAACTGGAACCCACGACCTTGAGAGCTCATGATTTGCTACTGGACTTCCACGACTCTTCTATAAGTCACAACTTGGCTTATGAATGGTTAATGCACAGCATTAGAAACCCCTGAGACTCGCGTGCCTTCATTAAAAGTTGCGGCTCAATCACCAAAGGCTATGGAAGTAAATGAAGCTGCTCGAGCCCCCTTAAGATATAAATAACCCCTCTTTACCTTGCATAACGCGCGACAGTCCAAAATATCGACCTAATTTTAGCTGCAATTGGCATGGAACAAGGGTGGTGGCTACAATTTCATCATCGACCACCATCCAGAATAAATTTTGATGCTAATATATCAAGTCTTTCACACATAGAATCAGCCCCATCCTCGATAATAAATATATCGACCAGCATTCAGGAGAAGAAAATCAATTACTCTACATATAATAAACCAATTACCCTGAAAATTTATAATAAAATATCTCCTCAGAATATCTTTGCAAAAGCCCAACATGTATCTATGAAATTGGTCTAATATTTATTTTCCTGAAAACTAGAATCTAGCAAACTCAAGATATCTTCTAACTATCACTCTCCATCGAACCCTTATATATGAAATTTCGTCTTCGAAGAAGACCCACGAAATTTCTTCAATCGATCTTGTCGCCCAAATGCGAATCCTGCATGAATCCACCTCAATCCAGCTAGGGTGGAATCTTTCACCACCGAAACTAGATACCCGTAGGAATCCCACCTTGGGTTTCAGACTCTGAAGAGCTCCACCTAAAAAATCCAAACTAAAATAATAATCTTCGCATAAAGAGAAAATGAGCTCTCGTGTTCTTTTATAATACCTTTTTAGGGTTTTCCCACCAAAACACCTTTTTATAAAGTGACATTAAAATACTTCATAATATCTCCTCAATGCCACTTTATAACTCCATTTAATTTTATCATTTAATATTACCTTTATAATTGCACTTTTTTCCAGGCAACATTAAATAATTAAAATAATTGAATATATTAATGTTATTTTGGTGAGCTGGAAAATGGGGACATTACAATCTTGCCTTCTCAGAGATTGCTTTTCCCCAAGCAATCCACACTTACATACCAGGGCCAAATACCAAGATCCCAAATGAATTTGTAGAATGCTCTGTCACAACCCTATTGCGTCAACATAATACCACTGTACACAACAACTCTATCAAACAATGTAGTAGAGAGAAGCAATCTACTAGTCATACCAATTCCCGGATCCCACAGCCAAATTGGAAGTCCATCATACCCAATGCCTGATGACTTCTACTATGCCACTCTGATAACCTCTGGAATCCAAATGAGCCAAGCCTCAAATTCTTGTTTCTAGAAACAACCATCTGAAGAAAGCAAAGTAGGAGACTTGCAAAATTTGGATTCATCACCTGAAGTCGGAAACATATCATACCAGAGTGAACTAGATAATCCCTTATCCAACCCACCTTTATGAGCTATCAAAGACATGGTCAAATCTTGCGTATGTGGGCTGAGAGAAAATTGATGAACACACCTCATCATGCAATCGAGGTGAAATTCACCTGTCTACGTCAATGGAATACCAAAGTAGTCATGTGGATTCCACACTTCACTGCCATCACCAAAAGATGACTCACAACTCAAATCATGATGGACAGACCTTGCAACAACTCTATCAACCTTCTTTGCAACCCTGATGGCAAGGTCTCTGTCTGATAGAAAATGGAGGTAATCTAATTTTATTACCTCTAAAGCATGCTTGATAGTCCACAAGCTTCGGATAGAAGCTCCAGCTGATACCCCGTTCTATCTTTCCTCAAATTTAGCTAATCATAGGAGGTATTCAATGAACTTATTCGTGCTATCAAAGCGAAATAAGGTTCGAGCAACCTTATCTTCGGTAACCTTCAACTAATCCTTCCAATTATGTGACTCATTAGGCCAATGATCACAATCAGGTGCATAAAATGAGTTTTCTGATTTGCTTTCAGGAGAAAGAAACATACCATCATGAATGCCATGTTCCTCACTAGTTGATGCCCTGCAATTCTCCTAAAAAGAAGATGGAACAGCGCTATGATCCAACATACAAGTCTCAAAAGAAACCATCTTCTTCTTACAAGGCTGTCCAATAACAATCTCTACATTACCAATGTAGAGCCTTGTGCCCCTTTCAATCGCGGATGCACTAAATGGTTCATTTTCATGGATAACCATTATATCATTTTGTGCACTCACTCCACTAGTGATGCCTGAACTTGTAGCCAAGATTGATGTGTCTGCATCATCAACAATCCATCCCACTCTGAGTGGTCTCCTATGGATGTGAAAGATGCCCAACACTGGTGCATAGAAACACATACCAACCCCTTCCAAGCCGCTGGTATAAATCAAAACAGCACCATGCAAACTGGAAATCATGTCTATGATGGATCCAAAGGTATCATTAATGTCATAAGATGATAAGAACTCATCATCGAACCAACCCCCAACACCAAGGTGGTGACTCTAGTCTCTCCTATCCCTCCAAACAATTGTTGTCCTCAAAGTGTACCCTAAAAACTCCCTGACCAGTAAAGTAGGACAGCCATCAACTAACAATGTAGGAGGTAGAAACCAATGGGTTAGAGCTGGAATACTTTTGCCCTCGTGCATAACTCCATACCATAGACCATAATCTATCTGTAACTCGAGCATATACCTCTCGGAATCAAGTACAATGCAACCTACATCAAATGACTCCATGACATGAGTCACCTATCCTAGAACCATGGTGGCATCATACTCCTTATAAGAATCTTCAACACAAGAAGTCTCCTCAAGCCCAAGCAATTCTGAATGTTCCGCTTGCTTGACTAACACAAGAGGCACTTCACTCACATCTTGAGTGTGAATGATAGAAGACTTCACACTACTATCTTCATCATGTGCTATGGCTGCCATAGATGTCTGAACTATTGTTGTGGGATGATGAAATTTGAGCCAAGCTTAACTCCAAGCGAAGCTCGTTTACCTGGATCATTGATTCTTGAAGGGCCATATGAGTGCTCTTCAAGGAATTTGTGGAAACCCGAAGCTCATGAGTGAGCTTATCAACTTCCTCTTCATCCCTCTCAATGCATCTGAATATATTTCAGCGAGGTTGAGGAGATGGTCACGATCTGAAAGAAGATGTAGATAGTTTGATTTCATTGCCACCAACCTTCTTTGATTACTTGTAGACTAGCATGAGAAGATTCTTCTTCAATTCCTTTTTGTCTTCTCTCAAGTTGAGCCTTCCAAAGGTGATCTTCAATCAGTTTGTGAATTCTATCATAATGTGACAACACTACAACAATCTTATCTTCATTCACCTTCAATTAGTTCTCCAAATTGTGTGGACTAACAGACTCATGAACAGCTTATGCTTCACAAGAAGCAACATCAGATTGGTCTTGAAGCACTTGAGTCACACAACTGTCTTCTTCTACGTTATCATCCTTACACACTCGCTGATTTGGAACTAGGGCAGCACTAGTCCCCCATACAAAATCATTTTCAATACCCTCATTAGGTGTTATAACACAAGAGGGCTCAATTTGCTCTTTGTACTCATCATCCAACTCAACTGATTCAATGGATGATGGCATGCATTCTTCATGTAGAGAAAGTGGAACCAGTATACCAAAAGAGATTAGTTCTTCTTTAGTCAACTGTTCCTTGAATTTCTCAATTTTCTGCTCAACCAATCTTCTTGTGAAATCATAAGCTGCGGTTGAGACATGTTACTCCTTTCTCCAAATGGCCAACAAATCTGAGTGTAACTGTTTGCAAATATCATCACTTTCATCTAGGATCAGGGACAAAACAATTAGCATGTTCTTAACTAAATTTGTCTTCAAGGAATACGCTAGGTTCACTAAAAGTGAAACAAAGATCTTGGTTGCTAAGAGCCCTCTAACAATTTAGGGTTTTTCACCCAAAGGAGAAGGATAGACCAAAATCACAATGCTCACACTTTTGGAAACCACCATAATGTTCCTAGCAATTTCTGACCCTAATTTCCTTATTAAGGCCTCAAGGAATTTTGTCAAACACTTCTCACCTTTTGTCTTGCTGTTTCTGTATTTTTCAGTTTGCTTGTTTGTCTGCCAATGATCTCAAATGAATGTAAATTCTTGCAAAACAACACTACAATGTCTAGTCAATGATCTAAGATGATAATGCAATTCTTTTTGTCTCTTTGAATGCAAATACTGGAACAACTACATAAGAAATGTGCATCTACAGCCAAGTAGCATTTTTACAAACACTTGGCATACATACTCATATGATAATCTAGAGCTAACCAACATAAGCATTACAACAAACAATTGGCATGCAACTTATCCCTCCTTTATTGAATGCTTCTCAAGTACAATGCTAATGTAAATGGCCAAGACTCTTGGCATACAAAATGATATCAAATACAATGCCAAACTTATATAGAATGCACACCTACAGCAACTTCTAAAATTGATTTAATAATGTAATATTGCTTCATAACATAATAGGAATCTGATTAACAGCAGCGCCCCATGATGGTGGTGAAGTTGCAACAAACATCAATTGAAATGAACTCCTCATAAGCCCAAATCGAAACCAAGAAGAAGCTGCCACTGTTTTTTCTTGAATGCAGATGAAATAATTTATTTGCTGCTCCAAGATACCTCCAAACAGCATCTAAAAAGACGTCTAATCCTCTAGAAGCAAGCGCTCCCAAGTCCAAGTGAGATCGATGCTAAAAGAGGCCACTTATGAGCAGGTCGTGGCTTCAAGCTGGCTGAGAAAGATGACTGAAAATGGTGACTGTAATATATCAGAATATAAATATGCAAATCATCCCAAGAGTAGAAGGAATAATGAGCTCTCAAACAGCAATATGATCTTCGATTCAACCCTAGATCGAACTCTTCAAAAATTGGCCTTTGGCCACAATTTTGCAAATAGTGAGATGACTGAAATATCACCTCCAACAGCTGCAACCCTTCAGTAGATAGTTTCACTACCTCAGTTATGCAAAATCAATGGGATTATTCGTTCCCAAAGACCCCCAATGTTAACTGCAGAAACCCTAGGCTTCTCCAACAAACATACCAAAATCAAATACCCAATATTCAGCATGAAGAGAATAATGGCAACCCCCTCTACTTATACTTTTCTTTCTAAGTCTAGGGCAGCCATCCAGAAGCTTCCACAATACACTTTATTTTTATTTTATTTTATATTTGCACTTTATAATATTTAAAATATAATTCATTAAGTGCAACATGATATCAAATCATCTGGAAACAACAATATGTTTTCCAACACATTATGTTTTCAAACATTCAACATACAATAGGAAACCTCCGTAGTCCGTACAACACCTGAATCCACGAAAGAAGCCAACCAACATCTGGGTAACTACCACAAAGACCCTCTAATCATGCCCTATTAGCCTACGAGGGCCACTAATAGGCTAATCAAGCTGATGTGTGAATGTCTAACTGGAAGGGGACATTACATACTTCATAATATCTCCTCAACGCCACTTTATAACTCATTTAATTTAATCATTTAATATTACCTTTATAATTGCACTTTTTGCCAGGCAACATTAAATAATTAAAATAATTAAATATATTAATGTTATTTTGGCGAGCTGGAAAATGGGGACATTACATTTTTTTACTTTTGACAATTCATTTATCACTTCACATAGGCACATGTTGACTAATTGGGCAACAAAATTCCATGCATTAGTGAATTCTTGCCCTTTCTCTGTCATCGATGCTTCGATTTTCACCTCACATGATGTGTTGGAAAGTTTATATTGTTGTCCTTGTAAAGACATTGACTAGAGACAACAAAAATGGTGTTGATGTTCTTGACAAGTGTTCAAGTATGGATCACAAAACAAGGTATTTTAAGAATATGACTCAAAGGATGACTCAATCAGAGAAAATTTGCTTAGTTACAATGTATAGAAGTACAACGGTAATAACATCATTTACTTGTAAGAAAAGTTTTTGTTCGATAACATCAAGACCATTAGAAGAGATGAGTAAATCAAAATGAATCATGGAAAACTCCTCGTTGTTAGCTCCACAAGAAAGTCACCAACCATTGATGGAAACTTACAAGAGGCGAGAAAAGGATATCATGTAGGTGCTTTACCACCAATCAAAGAGCACAATGTGCTCCATCATACATTGTTCTTGTGAATAGGACCCCTACCTTTCATGGGGAACTTCAAAATAAAATACTGTTGGCGTAACAACTAACACCTCTGGAGTATAAGTTGGTACAGACAGCTATGCACACTACGCAATGAGTGCTCTTCAAATTAGGAGGGGAAGCTCCCTTGTTGTGCCAGACAAAAGTACCTGAAAAGGGAAATAAACTAAACTATATCCTGTCTTTTTGTCTCAGCTGTAAGAGGTACAAGGCTTTCTCGAAAACTCTATACGTTGCAGCTAAGTATTTTTTGGTTTTGCAGATCACTAACTACAACTAGGCTAACTACTTTAAATCTATCCAGTTCCCTCAAGAAAACAGAGCATGAGGAAATGGAGCAGGAATGATTATCTAACGATAAACAAGTATAGATTCTCAACTTGAAGGCAAGGTGGCACATCTATCAACTCAATCTAAACAAGTTTATTATTCACAAAACACCATACGATAAACAAGAACAAATTCTCAACTTGAAGGCAAGGTGGCACATCTATCAGCTCAATCTGAACAAGTTTATTGAACACAAAACAGAGTCGATCTAACTAAGGAAAGAATTCACCATCATAATTGCATGAAACCCAAGTGGCACAACAATTCATCATAACAGTAAATACATGTGAACAAATACAGAACGAGCAATATTGAAGGCAAGGTAGCACAGCATATATTTCTCTCTCGTGCAAAAGTTATGTACAAATGAGCAAAAGCTCTTATTTATAGACATCAAAAGGTGTAGGGAACCCTAAAATCACCTTGAGTCAACTATAGTCTTGCAATGCATGCAAGATTTATTGCTAAACCCTAACAAAGCAAACTATACAGTTAACTTGGAAAATACCATCAGTTAACCGATACATCTAACCTAAATGGACAATGTGCAAGCATGCATGTCCTTATTGAAAGCAAAGTTAACTGGAACACTACCTTCAGTTAACTGAAAAACCCTAATCCTAACTCCTGTGAAGATAATTCCAAGGAAGAGATATGCATGTATGAAATCAGCAAGTGAACTCAAGACTGAAAGTCGAGTTAACTGCTGCTCATGACTCTAACCTCGAAACTAACTGCAGGTTCCAACTGGCAGATCACTCCAAGTCATCTCGGTCTAACACCTCGACCAAGAATTCATCAATCACTCTGTCTTCTGGAACTTTAACACTGTTCAAAACAACAATTTGTTTCTTCAATTCCCTGTCACTCTCCTTAATCATATGCATGCATTCTCTGACATCTTCAACTGCCTTCTTGAAACTAGCTGAAATCATTGAAATGTTTTCCAGCTTAGCCACCATAGGATCTCCCTCAAGGTTATCACGAATCAGCTTCTCAAACTCAGCTTGCACTTCATTCAGTGCAATATAGTGCCATCTTCAAGAAGGTAATGACACGGAATCTGAACAACAAAAGCACTGACAAGTGCAAGAGCTCCGACAACATTATCCTTTAGTGAAAATAACTCGGTAGAGATCTTTTCACATATCTCCATTTTGAAAAGGTGTTGCTCTTTCCAAGTGAAAACCTTGTCTCTATCTTCATCAATCTCCAAGGCATCATATGCAACAGACAACTGAGATACAAGAACTCGATCCTTGGCCAAACTCTCTACAACTGAAATCTCGAGCAGCTAGATGCCTTGACGAAGTTTATGTGCATCACTTCTCAACTGATACAAATCCATAAGAAGATGCTGACCTGTAACAATTAAGCCTTCAATCCAGTTGTCCAAAAGTCTGCCATGATTGACTAACTGATCCAGCTTTCGTTGTTCTGCAGGTGTATTATGTGGAAGCACTAGCACTCTACTTGAATTTCCGTGGACAAGATCAGAGATATATTGTCGAAGTTGACTGTTCTCAGCTTTAAGCAATGCCTTATCCTCTCCATCCTTCGTGATGCGTTCTTCAAGATTATTGGTGACAATCTTAAGAAGGCTCACGTCTGTCTCTCGAGTGATCCTGCCAAGATTTTCCTTGGTGAAAGTAAAGTCACCAACCTCAACTTCATCTAGGCTCTTACCCTCTGGAGGAGTAGCAACCTCTATAACAATCTCTGACTCTGGAGTCTTCTCGATATGCACCTGCTTCTTGATTTTCTTGTTCGACCTCTTCTGATAAGGCTCACCGAATTCAAATAAATCAAGGTTGTATGAAGGTTCTCGCCTTTGTCTCCCCAAACTTCTCTCGAGCCAACAAGACTGAACAATATTATCAATTCAAGGAGAGAGAGACCCTGATGTATCAACCTATGGTGGTTCGGTTGTCTCTAATCCTACTCGAACTGGTATCTCAAGCTCTGAATCTATATCAATAGGCTGCACATGTGATGAACTAGGAGGTGAAACATGAGGCTCAGCCTGAATGACTGTCTCCACTGGGATCTCAGGTGCATTCTCAACTTGCTTCTGCTTCCTTTTACCAGTAGTCCTCTTTCTTGTGTTTCCACTGAGTCTAACTCCTTCAGGTGGCGTCACAATAGCCTTGACCCGAGGCCTTGACCTCGAAGTAGAAGGTAATGAAGAAAAATTCACTGGCGGCTCTGTTACAGGAACTGACTTTCGCCTTCGTTTGCTCTCCAAGAACTGCTTGCTGGTCTTGATAACCGATCTAGACACATCCTCAATAGAAGTATTCTCCTTAGCATACCAATCTGGTGAATGAAGTGGCTGCCGAGCAATTTGATCCTTGACATATGAATTGAGAAGAACCTCTCCATCATCATCTGATAGACCATCAACATCTTCTGATAGGTAATCAGAGAGCTGAGTAATAGTGAGTCTACAGTAGTGATGACAACGAACCTCGAATTCATCTTCACAATTAGCCCAGAAATCTTCAAGTGCTACCTTATGTGCAATCCCTCGCTCCAACCTAGCTGCATAATGACCCAAAGGATCATAGGAACGCCTCTCAATATGAAACTTGAGTTTGAATCTTTCCATCTCAGTTGACATATGCTTGGCATCTGCCGCAGTTCTACATGTGAAAATGCCCAATCCGAACGGAAAAGTAGCTGCAGACTTATGACGACTGCGAAGAAAGGAGTGAACGCGCTGAACCTGTCTAAGAAATTCCATGAAGATGATCTTGTCTGAAGAATACCTCGGTAACATCAGAGGCTTTCCAACATATCCATAAACCCGGATGTATGTGAAAGTAGGGAATTGAATAAACCAATCCGCCCAAGTTTCCATTGCTGATTTTGCTTCTGCAGAAATACGGATATGCATTTCGTTGTCAAGATCTTTGACTGTCCTCATGGAAAAGTGATCATTCACTGCTCAAAAATCTTGTTCAGATTTAGAAAAATCCAACTGAGAATAGTACTCGTGAACACGCTAAACACCAAGAGTCCCGTTAGTTTTTAGGTGTCTATAGCTACCTTGAAATGCAACTAAGTAAACCAAGTAAGACACCATATGAAACTCATGAAACCTGAGAAAATCAGTAATCTGCTGATGTAGGCAATCGCTAATCAACATAGCCCAGTCAAAATGTTATGTGCCATCAAGGATTCTGGAAATGATGTAAAACATCCATGGTCGGAAAATGGTAGCATCTTCTTGACCTGTAACTCGATTGAGCAAAGTTATCAAAACAGCAACCTCGTCCTTAAATTCACCACGACCAACCTTTTTAGGCGTGTTAGTCTTCTGAACTTTCAACCATCTCTGAGCCACCTTTCTCTGTGAACGTTCTTGATCTCCATCCCATATCTTCTCACAGGCCTCAATAACCACAGTGAAATTATCTGAACGAGGAGGAATAACAAAGCACTCCTCTACATCCTTTGGCTTAAGACTGCAGATAACCCTCCCATCAGCTGATCTGATTTGTCGTGAAGACGAGTCATAATGCTTGATGCAAGCAAGAACAAACTCGAGATCAAAAGTGGTGACGGGAATAGATGTCGCTGCCAGCAACCCGGAACGTTCAAGATTTCTCAATGAATTGCTGCTAACACCCTCTAAACTACTCAGATTAACCACTGGATAAACATGACCTAAATCCGTGTCTGAAGTTTTGACAAAATCATGTATAAGAACCGATTTGATTCTATAATCAATGAGATTGAACAGTTGAACTGCATTTTGAAAATGACAACTTTTGACTGTAAAGTCGAATATATTCGGACAACTTTCTGGAAAGGCTGAAAATCTCTAGACAAGGCTAAAAATAGCCTATGGCGGGAAAAAATTTCGAAATTTTTCTGAAAACGTGGGTTTTGTGCAGAATCGAATTCTAAGACAACCCAAATCAACAAAAATTCGAAAAACTGAATTTCAGACCCACATGCAAAGAGATTCTCGGAAAAAAGCACAAAGCTTCAAAACAAAGGTTGCGGGGCAGTTTTCTCGAAAAAATCTAAGACATGGGTTTTGCTGCAAATGCTGAAGTACGCGAACCCAGATGATCAAATTCTAAAAATATGTTGAATTTCTTTGACATGCGTAGAAAGTACCTAAGATGAGAAATAAAAGAAATAAGACAAAAGAAAGAAGGTTTTATTTGCTCTGCTTCTGTAGAATTTGCCTATCTCTGTTTTGAATTCGATGAAACCTACATGCAAATTGAAAACAAAGTCTGGAATATTCTTCTTCTGAACAAACTGAATCCGTTGCTACAAAGAACGCTGAAATCTGACACCTGTAGCACCTTCAAATCACTGTTTGCTCAAGAAGAATGTATTTCTCTAAGCTTGGGATGAAGAATAATGGACGCCTAAGTCTAAATAAATAGACTTTCATCACTAAAATTCGTAACAAATGCATGCAAACTTAAAAAATGGCACTGAATTGTGATTGGACCTCAAAAATCCACGCCTAGCCAATGATTGGCTCTCAATTCAGTTAACTGAAGACTAAAATGCCCTAAATAAAGCGCCATGCTTTAAGACTAAAAGTCGCCATCTTAAGACTTCAGTTGCAAACTCCATTTAAAGCACCATGCATATTAAACTTTAGTTGACAAGTCCATATTAAGTCGCCATATTTGAGACTCAAAATCCATGATTTAGGAACTTTAGTTAGAAATCCTAACTAAGGCGTCACCTTTCAAAACTGAAGTTAAAATCCATATTAAAGCGCCAACTTCACAAAAACTTCACAAAACATAAATATGCGCCATGCATTAAAGCTCAAGTTGACTTTTGACATGCACTTCAGTTAAGTGGACATGCAAAACAGAAACTCAACATGCAAAGTCAGTTAACTCAACATGCAAATTAGTTAACTCAACATGTAGAACTGACAAAGCACTCAACATGCCAAAATGTTAATTGGAGATGACAACCCAGAAATCGTTCTCTTCAACTAAAAGTCAAAATTCAAATATTAAACAATATTCAAAAATTCCTCCTTTAGGCGCACATGTGATTTCAAGTTTGAAAAACCATCTTTGACTTTTGGCGTTTTTCTCCAGACTTAGCCATTTTCATGAAAACTGAAATTTGAACCTCTCTCGGGACCTCTTTTCAATCCCTGACACCAGCTGACTGACCTCACCAATTGACTGGCTAATAAGTGCACTGCAGAGTAGGACAAAAACTGATCAAAAGATACCTTGAGACTGCAGACCATAAAACTAAGATCTGAAGGCTTAAAAATCCAAGCACCCTTTTCAAAAGCTGCTCTTTTTCTCAGACTTAGTCAAATTTTCTCCATCTTCATCTCGTACAAAGGGAAAAACAAATCCTCCATAACTTCTGACTGACAAAGCTTCAGGACTAGGTAACTGGCTCACTGCGGAGCTGAGTTCATTCCACACGATAACTGTAAAAGCACATTTCTTCAGAAAACATCATCTGAGGGTTGAAAATCAAGGGCGCCTTTTTGAAAAGGTGCTCTTTTTCCTCCAGAGATGGCCATTTCTGGAACTGACCAAAATAACACTAAAACTCCGACTGCAGGCTGACAGGTCATCTTCTGATCTGACGAAGACAGGCAACGAAAAGCTGAACCTAACACGGACAAGCTAAATATCTGAGATCACCAAAAAGAAGACATTAAAGGCTTCAAAAGCTCAGGCGCCTTTTTGTAAAGGTGCTCTTTTGCTTTTTCCTTGATATTTTGACCAAGATTTGACCCCATGTTTGACCTCTGGCTCAAGTAATCCAGCAACTTAGATTCACCCACTGACGGATGCATTGCGAAGCCTAAGCAAATGTGAGACAAACATCTCGGTGGCATTTAGTCAAAAACCTTCATTTAACACTCCAAAAAGATGGGCGCCTTTCTCAAAAGCTGCTCTTTTCTCCAGTGTTAGCCAATTTGTCGTTTCTCTCATTTTCCGCTATATCTTTCGTAACTCGAACAAAACAGGTCCGTTTGACAGGCTTAATAGCTCGTTGCGAAGCTCACATGATGCCGGACAAATGTCTGTTGGAGGTGACAAACCCTAAAAACAGGATCTGAGCCCCTAAAAGATAGAGCGCCTTTTTGAAAATGTGCTCCCCTCTCCAGAGATAGAAAAATTTGACGATCTTCCTTCAGATTTTCACTTTTCTTAAAATTCCTCAGTAACAGACTGACATGAAACTGACACAAGCTACATATTTGAAAAGCCCAAAAATGACCTTCTAACATCACTTTAACAAAGTTAAAACTATATTAAGCAAAATGCCTTAGTGAAGCGAAAAAAAAATTGGTTTGGGTACAACCGTACAACAAATACCATAGAGTAGAGTTTTGGATGAAACCATGAAGTGAATGCCAAACAATAACTATAACACATTGAACTCATTGAATCAACAAATATTAATTACGACTTCACCAACGACTTATAACATAGGTAGCAGGCACTACAAATGCAACATGAATAATATGTATGAGGGCACAATTCACCATATCAAAAAAATGCATCGGTGCAATACAATTGTATCTCAATGAAGAAGTTGTGAGCGAATCACTCACCACATCACACTGTTTTGGCACAATACTGCTGTACACAGAAAAAGATGCACACAACTCATTCACAATACTGAGTCCAAGCAATAAATATATGCAACAAGGATACAATCTAAGAAGTCAAGACATCATAACTATAATCATGAGAGAGATGATATACATTTACATTAACGAGAAGAATTTTCCCAAGTCAATGACTGATAAGAACTACAATCTCTCAGCTGATTGATGAAAATTCAAATTCAAAGGTTCAAAAGATGTTTTAATGACAGTAAAGATGTATTCTGTCATACAGAGTCCGTTTATAGCTTAGATTGTTGTTATCAAGGGCTCCAAGTGAGACAAATCTTGTTTCCTACTTAGAACAGTACTTTTATTGTCAAAGAAAGGATATTTCCTAGACAATATTTTCAGGACGAAGGATCATAATCCATGACATTGCTGTCCTCATAAAGGCTGAGTTTGCTTAAAATTTAAAGTTGTAAAGAACAGGTTTGACCATCATTAATTCACAAAAAATCCATTTCATACTTGAGATCATGCTAAGTTATGACCAAAGTCACAAGATGACTTGGCTCAGCCTTAGCAGGCTGATTTTTTAATCAGCCTTTGCAAATTGAAAAACCATAAAATATAGAGATTTTTTAAGGTTTTAAAGCTTTTACTATGCACCCTTCAATAAATTAACTTTAAAGACATAATCAACTTATCAATTAGAAGCTAATCTGATCACATACACAAGTATATACCGATGAAATAAGTATAAAAGTGGATTTGAGTATGTGAGCCCCATTTTTGGTCATTGAAAATTTTATAATTTACCCCTGCCAAGGCACTTGTTGAATCTGTGGTCTTGAACAAAATGTTTTCTTGCTGACTATGGGCTATGCTGACCACAATAAATGTCTATGAAATATTTGTCTTAGGGGTGTATAAGAGCTTTAAGCATACATGGCATATGTCTTGGTTGAGGATTATAGAGGTCCGCTTGTGTGACACTTTGAAAGTTTGTATTGGCGAGATCATTCATCAAATTCAGATTGTTTGTAATTGTGCTCGAATAAAGGACCTCATAAGATATGCCATACCGGGTATTGTATAGGAGAAGACTACACTTGCCCAAATTACATTATGCCATGGTCGGCACAAGATAAAGGCATTAAAGGTAGCAAGAGAAGATGCAGGCTCTTCTATTTCAAAAAGAGATAAAAAGTTTCCTTTATGGATTCTTGTTAGACAGTGATCCACTAACACAGTGAAACAAAGGCACATAGAATAGACGTTTTGTTGGTTGGCAGCATTTTGTTTGAGTATGTAAACACGAGCGGCGTTTTGCATAGTTACACGAACTATCTAAAGTACCGCCGGCAAGGAGTTAGAGAAACTTGTAAAAAGGACGCTGCTTTATCTTGGAACTGTAATGTCCCCATTTTGGCCATACGCTCTTCTTTGACTGATAGCCTATTTCCGGAAATCCGTAGGTTGATCAAAAGTGAAATTAGGGTTTCCTTGCTTGGAGGTTTGTGGCATTTCTAGTTATTTACTATTTTTAGTAAATACTAATTTTGGCAGTGGTTCAGTTGTCAGCTTTCATTAAGTCTTGCTTCCAGCTCAGTTCTGCTTTCTGTTGGTTTTGAGGTAAACTTACTATTTTTGGCAGTGGCTATTTTTAGTAAGTCTAATTTTGGCGTGGCATCATCAGCAGTTCAACTCAAGTCATCTTGTTATCCATCAGTCTCAGTTTGGCTTTGGGTTTGGTTTTCTCCTTGGTGAGTTTAGACTTAGTCAATTTTCATGTCTTGAAGTTGTACCCCATGCCTAGGCTTGATGACTTCAAGTTGTTTTAAAGAAGGGACATAAAGGGGTCAAGTGAGCATTTAATTATTTAATAAATGCTTTATTGTTGCAATATGAAATGGATGCCTAAAGGGAAGTTGAATGATATTTTATTATTTCAAAAAGTAAAAGGCAAAAAGGTGGCGTCCTTTTTGGAAGTTGAAGTGATTCAACTTCTTGGAATTTGAAGAGTTCTTGTTGCTTCATTTGCCAACAAAAGCTTATATATTGCTGCTGTTTGAAGAGCTGATTATCCAATGTTTATGCTAATGTTATGCTGTCAAAATGACAACTTGTTTAATACTTCGAGGGATGCTTACCTCCTAGTTCCAATCCAATTTCGTGTTTGAAAGACAACACCTAGTTGGTCTTATTGCTGCTTCTCAATCAGACTAGCAGATTGTGCTTCAAAGTTGGTGAATTTTGGTGAGAATTTCAGTTTTAATGTTGCTGATGTATACACAGCTGAAGGTGTTTTTCATTTACAGCTTTTGATGTGAATTTATTTTGGTTATGGGTATTTGATCCTTGCAATTCTATGCTAATGGCGATCATATTTGGAGAATTTCAGAATTTAATTCCAAGTATTTGATTTTTAGCAAGAGAAATCGCCCCTCTTGAGGGCCGTACCATCTTGAGAGTGCTTTGGGATTCGTGCAAAATAATATCATGAGTTTTGATGCAGTTTTGTGGTTTGAGTTTGGGCGCCTATCCTCCAAAGAGACTTTGCATTTCGTTTCATTCAATTCAGAGGTATATTGAAGGAGTTGTGATCATTTTTATGAGTTTGCTGTTTGCTGATAGACATTTCCAGATTGCAGATTTTTATATCAGACTTGTTAGTTTTTGATATAATGCTGGTTTGAGCTTCAATTCTTCATCTTATATCATTGTAAATGTTAGAGGAAGTGATACTCTAACTGTTTAATGTTCTTGGAAGATTATCTATTCTATTTGCAGCTGTTCTTATTCTTTGTAAAGCTAGTTAGTAGTACTAACAGCTCTTCCTTTACTTGCTGCAATTTTATATCTGTTTTACACTCCCACAATTGAGTGGTTGAGTTTTAGAATAAACTTATATCTTGTTTGTAATTTCCCCCCACGTTATAAGTGGTTGTGTGGACAGTATTCCCCCCACGTTAATAAGTGGAAGAGTGGATTTAAAGGCTGGCTTGCTGCCTAATAATTGTTGTAAACTCACCCACTGAATAAGTGGAGTATTCCCACCACTCTGTGGATGCCCGCCGCAGCGGATGAATTGTTTTAATTGTAATCTTTTCCCCCCACTGTTTGGTGGTAGTGAGGAAATGCTTTTCATGGCTGGTTATCCGCCTATCAGTTTCTAGTTTTCAAATTCAACACTCCGTCATATGTTAGCACCTCGCCCTCAGTGGGATCTTGAGTGCACATTCTTGACGTTGAGTAGTTTTCATTTCAAGTTCAGATTTCTATTTGGAGCTAACGCTAACCGAGTTGATTAAGTGCTGGTTATGTGTGTTAATTCATCGAAAAAAATTGGTTAGCATATTTCAGTGGTATCAGAGCCAAGATCTTGCCATCCTGTGAATAAGACAGAGTCAATTGACAGATGAGTGATAGAGAAATCAGATTCTTCACCTAAGTTCAGTTTAGCTTTCAGAAGTTCTTAAGATGTTGCATTTTCTAAGGTCCAGGAATCGTGAGAAGTCAGATTTGATTGTGGCTTCGGAAGAATGTCAGTTCAAGAGGCAATGCGAACATGAGGCTGCCATACTCCGTAAACAATATCAGAGCATGACAGATGAGTTTAAGAACGATGTTTCATTTGACACGTTTTTGAATTGTGCGGTGATTCATGACCCTGGAAAGTTGGCTATGGTCAACTACATCAAAAAAATGATTAAAGAAGAAGTAGAAATTGCCATGGTTGAAGAATCAAGAAAGGAAGAAGCAAAAGGATCTGTGTGTGGTTTGCAGCCCACAAGTAAGCAAATTGAAGAGAAAAATCAGTCAATTAGTGTTGAAGAAGACACAAGCAAGGTGCACATTTTGGTTCAAAATGAAAGTGGGCTTGATGAAGATACCTTGGCAAGTGAGGAGATTAAGTTAGAGTCCCAAAATACATCCCTAGACTTGCATGGGATGGGAAATAATGAAGATTATTATGGTAAGAAGATCATTACAGCAGTCTTGAGTCCTAATAAGGATTCAAGCAATGAAGATCTCGAGACAAATGGCTTCTCAAAAGATGCTGGTGGAACAGTTGTGTGGGATAAGTACGTTGAAGAAGAGCAAGATGAAGCAAATACTAATGGTGTCTTTGAACCAGCTTATGACCATTACGAAAGTGAGGTTGTTGATGGTGATTCCGATGTGTTTTTATCTCCTCTTGTTGAAGATTTAGTGAAGGATAATTCTCTACTTTATGCTGAGCCAATTCCATATGAAGAATTATTGACAAGTGTCCAAGAAGACTTCTTTGGTATGTATGTGGGCACTAATGATAAAATCAGCAACACATCTACTCAAGATAATTTCATTGAAGAAAAGAATGACAAAATATTCAAAGCAACCAGCTTTGATGATTCTTTAATCCGATATAATGCTAGTGACTTGGGTGGTAGTGGGTTTGATTATCAAACTACATCTGTGGAGAAAGTTATAGATGAAGATTTCAGTTCAAGTGGGTTGAAGAGTGACTCATTCAAAGAGTCAATAGTTCAAGAGGAGCATGATGATCTCTTTCCTATTGATCATTGCAATCAAACCTTTCACATTTGGGATCCGGGTGCGATGTCACCAAGGTATGATAAAGAACCGGAGTGGGATAAATTCCCCTTTGATCCTGATGAAGTTCAAAAATCAGTTTGCAATAAAAGTAATGAAGTGATCTTTGGAGGAGAAGTTGCAGCAATGGCTAATGAGAACGTGATTTCTTATGTTGAAGAGAAGAATGTTTTAAAATCAGCAAATGATTTGGATGCCTTTCAAAATTACGCACAAGAAGAGTATGAGAACTTGAAAGGTCAAGATAGAGGTACTAATTTGTTTGAAGAAGTTGTTGACAAGCCTTCGATTCAGGAGATATGCAGTGATAAGATTAGAAAGGAGGCTGATTTTGAAAATCATGTCAAGGAAAACAAATCAGAAAAATTGATGTTTGATGAGCATAGCTTCTTTGCTGATTGGGATCAAGGGCCTAAAGAGCTGCAAGTTTTGAAGGATAATTTATTGGTTTCAGAAGAGAAGATTGTTAAAGTGTTATCAAGATTTGATAGCACATATCACTTCATTGAGGAACTTTGCTGGAAGTTTCAATTTGAAGAGAAACTAAATGGAGTTAAAGATGGAGACTCTCTTTCCAAGATGCAATCTATCAAAGAGGCATTGGAATCCATAAAGTCAGATTATTTGCATTTGCTCTCAGATAGGGATAATGCTATTAAGTTTGCAGAGGAGACCTATGATGCCTACCAAGAGAAGGAGGAAGAGATGGATAGGCTTTGCCTTGATTTTACCTTAGCTCATCATTCTTTATACAAAGCAGAAAATCATTCATCTATGTCAGCCACACTTATGGAACAAGAAGCTAATACAAGGCTAATGGAGATCAAGCAAATAGTTGAAGGAATAAATGAACTCCATAATGTTGAAACAATGCATAATGCCATAGAGATTCATTATGTTGATAGTGATTGGAAGGTAAATCAAGAGTGTGAACTCTTGAGTTGGGAAGAGAATTTGCCTCAAGAAGGGATAGCTTGCAGCCATGAGCTAGATGTGATGACTGGTAATGTGTGTGATATTCATCACACTAAATTCTATGGATCAGCAACTAATGATGGGCATCTTCAAGTTGAAGAAAATGTGCATGAATTTTATGAAGACACCAATGAAAAGGATGAAGGAAATAATGTTTCTATGATTATGTACAACAATCCACCATCTTCACATGATTTGTTAAATTATGAGTTGATTGACAATTTCTATGTGGATGGCATTGGTAAGAAGTTTTATGTTTTTGACATGCATAATTTTATAGTCAAGCATAAGATAATGTTGGTGGATCCATTCTATATGTCAAGCAACACTCTCTTGGGATGGATAGTAAATGAGCATTTAATGGTGTTCAAACTTGAACTGGCTGGTTTTCACTCAGCATTAACCAATGGAAGAGTACCACCTATCTTAAAATGGTTGATGAGGTCAGGTCTTGGAGAGATGCATCAAATTGTGGGAGAACTTTCAGACTTGCCCCTTTGGTTTCTAGATTGTGCATTGTTGATGAGGGATTATTCTAAAATGCTGGTCATGAAAGGTTCAAACTTTGCATTGATGGTTGCAGTTGACTACATGGATTTGTGTGCTCGAGACTTTCACTATGGCTCTTGGAGATATGTTGGGAATTCTTCCCAATGTGTTGGAGATTATTTGCAGTTGGGAATTCACGCTTGGAATTCTCAACATGGCTTGATGGAGATTGTTGCAAGTAGAAAAAAGGATATTTGGAGAAATAAGGATTCAATTCTTAGAATCTTTGATGCGGCCCCCATCTTTACCAACCATTTGATGGTTCTTTCTGCTCATCAACTGGTGAATTGGAGAGATATTTTGAACAAAGGAAGGTTTAATGTTGGGTTGGAGTTTCTTAAGAGGATGTTTCCAGCCTTGAGCTTGAGCAGTTGTGCTATTATGGACACTGATTTTCAGTGTTGCAGCAGTTGTTCAATTCTTTGCACACTGATTTTCCTAAAATCAGACTTTAAGTGGTTCATTTCAAATTTCATGGGCAGCTGGTACACTCATTTTTTCTTTTCACAATCTTTTATCAATGATGATTTTTGGCTTCAAAAGTGGGTAATGGTGTTTCATAGTGATTCAGATCAGTATTGGATGGTGTTCAAGTTATGTTCTAGTGGCTTTCTTTGTACAATCTCTTGCACTAGTGTTTGGGGCAGCGAACCTTTGCTTGATTTGGTTCAACTTTTTGAGACTTTGAGGGAGAGATTGGTGGAAGTTTTCAGAGTTTTTCTTGAATATGTCAGAATTACTCAGAGGAGGCATTATACATCCTTAAGGAGCTTTGAGGATGCAGTTGCTATGACTTTGCAAAGAGCTGTTTTTTCCTTTGCAAACAGCTATGATGGAATCACATTTGCTGTTGTGATTTGGTTTGATGCTTTGAGGAGTGATGTTGATGAGAATATTTTTGAGTTGTTTAGATTATTCTTCTTTGTTCTCAGAATGGTGATTGACATTGACATTGCAGATGTTAATTCCTCAGAGTTTATTGAGCATGAGACGCTGCTAGATTTTGATTCAATTCCTTCTATGTTGTTCGACTTGAATTTCAGGCATGTTATCACTTTGAGGTTGCAAGGATGGTTAGTGCAGTTTTGGTGCAATGATTTCATTTGTATGATCAGAGTAGAGCAGCATCAGCATGGTGGGGTTTTTCAGAGATGGACATGGGACCCCGGGATCCTATATGTTTGGTGGGATCAGTTTGGAGTGTTGTGGCATTGCTTGAGGACAAGCAATTTTGGGAAGGGCGGACTGTAATGTCCCCATTTTGGCCATACGCTCTTCTTTGACTGATAGCCTATTTCGGGAAATCCAGTAGGTTGATCAAAAGTGAAATTAGGGTTTCCTTGCTTGGAGGTTTGTGGCATTTCTAGGTATTTACTATTTTTAGTAAATACTAATTTTGGCATGGTTCGGTTGTCGACTTTCATTAAGTCTTGCTTCCACAGTTCACGCTTTATTTGGTTTTGAGGTAAACTTACTATTTTTGCGTGGCTATTTTTAGTAAGTCTAATTTTGGCATGGCATCGTAGTTCAACTCAAGTCATCTTGTTATCCATCGTCTCGGTTTGGCTTTGGGTTTGGTTTTCTCCTTGGGTGAGTTTGGACTTAGTCAATTTTCATGTCTTGAAGTTGTACCCCATGCCTAGGCTTGATGACTTCAAGTTGTTTTTAAAGAAGGGGACATAAAGGGGTCAAGTGAGCATTTAATTATTTAATAAATGCTTTATTGTTGCAATATGAAATGGATGCCTAAAGGGGAAGTTGAATGATATTTTATTATTTCAAAAGTAAAAGGCAAAAGGTGGCGTCCTTTTGGAAGTTGAAGTGATTCAACTTCTTGGAATTTGAAGAGTTCTTGTTGCTTCATTTGCCAACAAAAGCTTATATATTGCTGCTGTTTGAAGCCTGATTATCCAATGTTTATGCTAATGTTATGCTGTCAAAATGACAACTTGTTTAATACTTCGAGGGATGCTTACCTCCTAGTTCCAATCCAATTTCGTGTTTGAAAGACAACACCTAGTTGGTCTTATTGCTGCTTCTCAATCAGACTAGCAGATTGTGCTTCAAAGTTGGTGAATTTTGGTGAGAATTTCAGTTTTAATGTTGCTGATGTATACACAGCTGAAGGTGTTTTTCATTTACAGCTTTTGATGTGAATTTATTTTGGTTATGGGTATTTGATCCTTGCAATTCTATGCTAATGGCGATCATATTTGGAGAATTTCAGAATTTAATTCCAAGTATTTGATTTTTAGCAAGAGAAATCGCCCCTCTTGAGGGCCGTACCATCTTGAGAGTGCTTTGGGATTCGTGCAAAATAATATCATGAGTTTTGATGCAGTTTTGTGGTTTGAGTTTGGGCGCCTATCCTCCAAAGAGACTTTGCATTTCGTTTCATTCAATTCAGAGGTATATTGAAGGAGTTGTGATCATTTTTATGAGTTTGCTGTTTGCTGATAGACATTTCCAGATTGCAGATTTTTATATCAGACTTGTTAGTTTTTGATATAATGCTGGTTTGAGCTTCAATTCTTCATCTTATATCATTGTAAATGTTAGAGGAAGTGATACTCTAACTGTTTAATGTTCTTGGAAGATTATCTATTCTATTTGCAGCTGTTCTTATTCTTTGTAAAGCTAGTTAGTAGTACTAACAGCTCTTCCTTTACTTGCTGCAATTTTATATCTGTTTTACACTCCCACAATTGAGTGGTTGAGTTTTAGAATAAACTTATATCTTGTTTGTAATTTCCCCCCACGTTATAAGTGGTTGTGTGGACAGTATTCCCCCCACGTTAATAAGTGGAAGAGTGGATTTAAAGGCTGGCTTGCTGCCTAATAATTGTTGTAAACTCACCCACTGAATAAGTGGAGTATTCCCACCACTCTGTGGATGCCCGCCGCAGCGGATGAATTGTTTTAATTGTAATCTTTTCCCCCCACTGTTTGGTGGTAGTGAGGAAATGCTTTTCATGGCTGGTTATCCGCCTATCAGTTTCTAGTTTTCAAATTCAACACTCCGTCATATGTTAGCACCTCGCCCTCAGTGGGATCTTGAGTGCACATTCTTGACGTTGAGTAGTTTTCATTTCAAGTTCAGATTTTTATTTGGAGCTAACGCTAACCGAGTTGATTAAGTGCTGGTTATGTGTGTTAATTCATCGAAAAAAATTGGTTAGCATATTTCAGGAACCCATGCAAAGGCAAAAATAAAAACAAAAGGTAAAAGTTCTTTGGCTTATTATAATATAGGCAGCATTTTGCCTCATTATGCTAACCCAGGCGGTGTTTGAAGTGGTTCTTAAAACCACATAAAAGTCTGCCTCAAGCTTTCAAAGGAGAAATCGAGATACACCGCCAAGAATGAACAGGCTGAATATATGAAGAACCTTCCATTCATTCAGAATATGGATAAGAGGATACAAAGTGCGAGTTTATCACTAGACAAGAGCTTGCGTCGCTGCTTTGAAATTGGCTTGGAGTGTCATAATGAAAGTGTCTTCATGCATGTGCCGCAATGAGGTAGCAGAAACTTTTTGGTCAACTACATCCAATTTGGGGTTCAAGAATGCAGTCCATGCTGCCCTATGTAATTGTTCTTTCCGATGATATGTTTGTAAGGGTGATTTCTCCTGGGAATAAACTGTCTGCCTACACTTACTGGATTCATACATTGAGGAGCAGTGATTTTAGTGCACCTTTTCAGAATAGTTCGGCCCTCTGCATAAGTGTCAATCATTCACCGAAACTGAAGGCAAATACTCATTAGCACTCAGATCATATTATGACCGCACTGGTGGCTTCCTTTTCTATTTATTGTAAATTTGTTCGAGGGCATCTTTTTGCTGTGAAACAAGAGCCTCTTTGAAGGCTATGGGATTGCAATAACTGATCTATGTTCTTATCGTCTAGGGAAGAGATATCATTTTTGAAAGCTCAATATTATTATAAACTTTTCTGCTATTACTGTGAATGAAATCACTGTTTGTCTTTGTGCATTCAGTTTGTGAAGTTGATCTGGGTTCTTAAATCTTTGTGTTTGAGAGTGTCTTAATGCAGTATCTTATCTTTGTATAAGATGCAGTTTTCTTCATGATAGATTTCGTTTTTAGATAATATTGAGTTCATTATTTTAATTCCCTGTGGTTTACAAGTTAAGCTAGTCTTTGTGTCAGTATTTTATTCTATGTATCTTGCATCTAATTACTAGATTCTTCCTAATATTGGGTTTGGCCTTTTCTGCTTTCTAGTTAAAAGCAAACATTGTTTTCATTTCCTATCCTTTCTAATTCATTGAAGATTTGTTGGCGTTTCAATTAGCACCTCTGGAGTGCTTATTGGAAACGGTTAGCTATTGCAATTGTTATAGTACTGCTCCTTCGGATTATAGAGAGGAAGATCTCTCTTTGCTAATGTAATGTGTAAAAAGGGTAGAGTAGACTAAGGTTCTTATCTTTTTATACTCAATGGCAGGACACAAGGGTGCACAAACACAATGCGCCGTAGCTAAGCTTTTCTTTGGTTTCTGCAGATCTTAACTACGACTAAACTAGCTTTTAATCTATCCTATCTCCCCAAGATAAACAGAGCATGAGGGCATAGGAGCGGGAATGGATTGGTTGATTCACTTGAATCTGTCGTCTCCTTAGACTATGGCCGAGGCTCTGAACTCTCAGATATACGCTAGGATAAGGTTTTATGCAAGTGAACACTCTTTACGGTAAGTTGGATCTAAGACTTACCAAGGAGGAGGAACCCCTGTCCGAGGTATAGGCTTAGGAAACAACTTACTAGAAACAACAAATTACGATGATTTGGCCGACAAACTTGCTAAGGAGGAGGAACCCCTGTCTGAAGTATAGCCTGAAAGACAATCCATTAAACAACATCACATGATAACTGTTAATAACAAAATATCCAAGGAGGAGGAACCCCTATCCGAGGAAGAGATTGAAACAACAAGCTATAAACACAAGACGTTTGGAAGAACTCAAAACTTTAGATCAAATTGCATGTGCCCTTTGATTTCCTTTTTCAAGCTTTATGAACGAATTACAAAGATTGGGACAGCAAAGGCACAAAATCATGCACAATTATTTTCAACCAATTAACTCTCATCCAAGAGTGAACAAATAATCACTTTCAAACTTGTTGGCAACAATGGCGCAGCAATTTTGCATTGTAAGTAAATGTTAACAAATAATGAGCCCAAGGCTCTTATTTATAGAACTCAAAGGAGTAGGCAACCCTAAAATCTCCTTGAGTTAACAATTAGTTCTTGCCAATCAGCAAGATTTATTCTTAAGTCTAAAAGTAAGTGAGCAATTAGTTAACTGGAAATCTACTTCAGTTAACTAAAACTAAACAAAGAGTCAACTGGAAACTACTTCAGTTGACTGAAACTAAACTAAAGATGAACTTTAATTATGAAATGTGCCTCCAAAATAGACATCCACAATTAGTGGAGATCTGATATCCATAATTTGTGGAAGTCAAAATAGACATCCTCAATTAGTGGGATCAGACATGGAGTTAACTTGGAAAGGGGCATCAAGTTAACTTCAGTCACCATTAATGCTACTTTGGAGGGTAGGACGTCCTTTGTGGGTGCTTTACACCTCACCATCTCCAGTCAACAATTCTTCTAACCAAGCGTTGACTTCTTCTGTTTCTTGCAAACTGCTTTTGATATTCGATCTTCTTTGCAGCTGCATCATCCAGCCTTGTGGACATGGAATGTGGAAGGTAGTGTGGTAGTAACCGATGGCAGCTCTATGCTTGGAATGACTACCTTCCGCATTTGGCTATCCATTGAACGGTGATGTCATTTACGCCTTCCAAGGCATCCATCTTGACTACGGACTTCACTTGATGCATGTCCATGTCGAGTGTTTTCAGAAAGTCGTGAAGTAGGACCATTTTGGTCTTGATTTCAACTTGAGAGAACTATATTCTGAAAAACTCGACTGTTGACTGTAAACATGGACATGTTCAAACAACATTTTCTGCAACTACTAAAAATAGCCTACTGAGGGGTAATTTTATGAAAAAATCTGAGACGTGGGTTTTACTTAGAATAATTTTCTAAATGGATCCAGAATGTCAGAAATCCCAAAAAATCACTTTTCCTTGTACATGCAAGAGCCCTTCGGGGCAGAGGTTTCAGAGGCAACAAAGGCTTATTTTTCCCGGAAAAATCTGACACATGGGTATTGTTGGCACTTCAAAGCTGAACAAACCCAATTTGTCTGATTTTTGAAATTATGACTTTTTCCAGAAACCCTAAAAAATAGGGGCAGCAGGACAACTTTTTCTGGTAAAATCTGGCACGTGGGTTTTGTTAAATATGCTATGTTGATCATACCCAGTTGGTCAGATCTGTGATTATCTATTGTTTTCTTGGACATGCAAGAAGTTTAAGACAGAAGAGAGGAAGAAAACGAGAAAGATTAGAAGTTATTTTCTGCCTTTCTGTAAAAATGTGCCTCTAGATGCAACCCCTGAGAAATTATCCTTATGTGCTGCTGATCTTCAAAAATAATGAATGGTCAAAACCCTTTGTCAAATCTTGAAAAGACGTCTTGGAGAGCAAATGACTGTTCTTGAGCTCCAACCTACAAAGACAAACAATGAATAATGATGTCCAAGCTTGATAGATAGTGATTGATGCCTGAATGCATCAAGTATGGGCACCAACTCATGATTGAAGACTGATTTGGCTTGATCTAGAGTTCTAGAAGCTGATTTCCACTGATTAAGGGACGTTTTGGCCAAGTTTGCCTCCAAAATTTCTAACTCAATTCAACAAACTTCTCTTTGACTTTCTAGGCGTCCTTCTTGAGTTTGAACACTTTTTCATCGTTTTTCAAGCTGAGGTGCCTCTATTTGATCTTTGCTCCTGGTTGATCAATTGATCCTGAGCAATTGCTGATAGATTCGTTATCGAGCTGGAACCATGCTAAAGAGATGTGCCTGGGAGATGTTAAGTCAGCCAACTGAGTTTGAGGTTTTAGAAGACTGGGCGCCTTTCTCCAGCAGGGGCGCTTTTGCACTTGCCTTAGTCAATTTTCAATGCCTGTTCTTCAATTTCTCCATTTAGACCCTTTGTGCTTTGATTTGATATCTCCGTTGACTGACGAGTCAAACAATCTTGCTTGACGATTCATCAGGTGACCAACTCAGTCCTGAAAAGGATGACTAGTTTCTTAGCTCCTGAAAGTCAGTTTTAGGTCTCAAGAAGCAAGGGCGCCTTTCTCCAGTAGGGGCGCTTTTGACTTTTTTGACTAGTGATTTTGAAGTTATAAATTGCCTCATTTGGATCTCTGTCATCAAATGATTGCCTTGTCGGATGTCTTCACTGACAGTTTCGTTGTCAAGATCAATCAACATAGAGAAGATCATCCTGGAGGTCCTTTAGCAAATTGACTACATCTGAATGCCCAAAAGAGAGAGCGCCTTTCTTTAGCAAGGGCGCCTTTTTCATGCTAGGCAGCCATTTTGGATGTTTCTTGATAACAGCCTCTTCGTACTCTGTCGATGTTTGTCGGTGATCACTAAATCAGATGATCTTGTTGAATGTTTCGTTGTTGTACCAACAAGAAAGCGAAGAGGATGACTACCTTGGATGAATCTAGTGACTGCATTTGGCCCTTGAGATCCAAGGGCGCCTTTCTTCAGTAGGGGCGCTTTTGGTACTTTTGCCTGTGTTATCCTTGGTAAAATTTCCAGAGTTAGCCAAATTTTGGCCTTTTCTGATTTCCAGAATCTCCTTCATCAAGTAGCATCTTTTTATCCTTTTCTACCATAGTTGCGTCGTTGAAGCATTTGAAGCTTAGCTTTCAGCACCTGGTACTGGCCAATTTGCCATTAATGGTTGTGGAGCTCCTAACTTTGTTCCTGAAAAATAGAAATAGACCCACCAAAGTAAAATATGTTTTTTGATGATTCTAACTTGACCAGTGTGATCGTGAAGTCGATTAATCCTATCAAAATCATTTTCAATCATTTTCGGGAAGGTTCTATTTTCAGGGGTTTCCCTAAAAATAGGGGTACGAAACCCTAATTTTCAATTTTTCAGAATTTTACACATAAGTTCCTTGACAGAAGCCCATAAAGACCCTATGTTTGGTTTGAAGCTTTTGAAGCTTAGCTTTCAGCACCTGGTACTGGCCAATCTTCCATTAATGGTTGTGGAGCTCCTAACTTTGTTCTTGAAAAATAGAAAAAGACCCACCAAAGTAAAATATGTTTTTTGATGATTCTAACTTGACCAATGTGATCGTGAAGTCAATTAATCCTATCAAAATCATTTTCAATCATTTCCAGGAAGGTCCTATTTCCAGGGGTTTCCCTAAAAATAGGGGTATGAAACCCTAATTTTCAATTTTTCAGAATTTTACACATATGTTCCTTAACAGAAGCCCACAAAGACCCTATGTTTGGTTCGACCTAAAATAGACTTTTGACGGCATTTTTTACATGATTTAGCTCAATTTAAGCAAAATGCCAAAAATTTATTTTGGGTACAACAAGATCATAAGAGGGAGTTGTACCTCTAAAATTCAGAGGACAATCGCTAATCCAATAGTGATCTCCAGAGCTATTGGTAACTAATTTGTCTTCATTGTTGGGCGTATTTGAGTCATTGTATCTTATTATTCGAAGAGGACAATCTGTTTGCTAATAGATTTTTGGCGACTCTGTTGGGGAGAGGATTGAAGTGCCAGTGTCTTTCTCTTCTTAGAAATCTAAAGGTACCTCCCCGAGGATGGAGGTTGGCGACTCTGTTAGTTGGAACGTGCTCAAAAAATTTCTTTAGTAGGAGAGTTCCAGTGATATTCTTTCAATCTACAATATGGCAGTGGTTTCACCTCAACCATGGTGTGCTCAATTTGGACCTCTATCTCTGCCACAGTACTCAATATTAGCTGAAGGTTCGAGAAAGCATTTTCCAAAGTTCAATGGAGAAAACTCACAGATTGTTGATGATCATATCTGAGCCTTCACCACAGCCTGTGGAATCTTGGGGGTAAATGAAGAAAATGTATTTGTTCGGTTATTCGCTGAGTCCCTCATTGGAGATGTTGCACGTTGGTTTCAATCTTTAGAAACAAGATGCATCACTAATTGGGACAGCATGAAGAAGAAATTTCTTGGAAGATTTGAAACAACAGTTGATGTAGTTGCGCTGTTATCTCAGTTTTTCAACATTAAAAAGAGAGAAGATGAACTTATGAGGGATTTTATAAATCGATTTAACCTTTGCTTACTGAGGATTCCCGATAATGTTCAGCCAAGCAAAGAGATTCAGTTGGGCATTTTTATTGCAGCACTACACCCGGATGCTGGTTTTCTCCTAAAGCAAAGCAAGGTAAGTGACATCGAAGTTGCACAACAAGAGGCTGTTAGTATTGAAGATGACATGATATTATTTGGGCTTTGGAAAGCAAAGAAAGTTGAAAAGGTTCCCAATAAAATGCAGTCACAAGAGGTAAAATAGTTGTCTTCTTCTTCATTCGAATGCACCAATTTCACAGCTTTTGATGAAAAAAAAATTTCAAGAAATTGTCAATCGAATATTGAAAGAAGGGCTGAAGAATATAGTATGCATTATGAAAGGGATGAAGATGAATCTGCAAGTGATTCAAGTGATAAAGAGGATAATATTTCTTCTTATTCAAACATTGGTGGTCTAACAACTTCTATTGCAGCCTATGAGAAATCTAAAGCAACAAATATTCTTCCAAATGATACAAAGTTGGAGGATCCTCCACCAAATCATGAAGAAGATCTGCAAGAAAAGGTCAGAAATGATACTACTCTTGAGTCTTCTCATTTTAAATTTGATTTAGAAGTGGATTCAATGAAAAATCGCTGCATAAATGAGGATGGAAAGAGTGATGTTGATAAGAATGTTCTGCCTCATACTGCTCACATCTTGAGTGGAGGTTTAGAGATGCCTAATGACGATTTTCCATGCAAAAAAGAAGTTCTTCAGTCTCATTTGCAGGTTGTGGAGGAAAAAGATTTGAGTAACAAATCTGAAAACACAGAGTTGCTTTCAAGAAAACATGAATCAAGTCAAGAGAGAAAAGGTGAAGTTTCCACCAAGATCAACAAGGCTGCTTTCCTTGATATGAGTTTTCAATCTCCTTTAGAAGGAGTTGGTTCAAGTCTGATTTCAATTAAAGATATGATTGATATTCGAAAAGGCTCACAAGAAGATTCAGAAGTTTTTGATGGAAAGTGATTGTTTGGCACATATTTCGGTGAGCTTTTATCATTCATCAATCTCAGTTTCACACTCGTGTTTCTCAGTATGTTGTTGAGTCTGCAGGTTCTTCATGGGTTTACACCTCTTTCTCACACTGGCATCTATTTTTCCCAACCAGTAAATGGATTTGCATAGTCTCTTTGGGAAGTTGGGGTGTGTTGCACCTAGTCCGGGTGCATATAGATGTCTTAGGTTGCATTTTCCTTTCCATTTGTGTGGGCTCTTTCCAATTTTGGTTTGGCTTTGGTCTCCTTTCTCTCCTTTGACTCTGTAGCCCAATGGACAAGGCACTGATCTTTCCCAGAAATTCTGGAGTTCTCTGCATTCCCATAGAAAATGCATTCCCCAATCAGAGCCACTGTTAGCCCCATTTTTGGTCATTGAAAATTTTTAAATTTACCCCTGCCAAGACACTTGTTGAATCTGTGGTCTTGAACAAAATGTTTTCTTGCTGGCTATGGGCTATACTGACCACAATAAATGTCTATGAAATATTTGTCTTAGGGGTGTATAAGAGCTTTAAGCATGCATGGCATATGTCTTGGTTGAGGATTATAGAGGTCCGCTTGTGTGACACTTTGAAAGTTTGTATTGGCGAGATCATTCATCAAATTCAGATTGTCTGTAGTTGTGCTCGAATAAAGGACCTCATAAGATGTCATATCGGGTATTGTATAGGAGAAGACTACACTTGCCCAAATTACATTATGCCATGGTCGGCACAGGATAAAGGCATTAAAGGTAGCAAGAGAAGATGCGGGCTCTTCTATTTCAAAAAGAGATAAAAAGTTTCCTTTATGGATTCTTGTTAGACAGTGAACCACTAACACAGTGAAACAAAGGCACATAGAATAGACGTTTTGTTGGCTAGCGGCATTTTGTTTGGGTATGTGAACACGAGTGGCGTTTTGCATAGTTACACGAACTATCTAAAGTACCACCGGCAGGGAGTGTCATGTTCCTCGAAATTGTGATATGAAACATTAAAATACAAAATCCCATAAATATCAAAATGTAAACATAAATCAATAATGAAAGCATTGAAATACACATAAATAAATAAAGTAAAATAACAATATAAATATCTAAAATATTAACAATATTACTATAATTATAATCATTATGTAAGACTATAAAAACATATATATAAAACAAATATAAAAAATAACTATATTTACCATAAATTTATATTAAATATATGACAATACATTTATATAATTAATAAACAAACATAAAATATAATAAATAAATAATAAATGAAAAAATAAAATAAACATACAGCAAACCCAGCAGCAATTACTATTCCCTAAAAGCTACGATTAATTGAGTGGATAAAACTTAGGCTGCACTTTACAAATACCCTCATAAAGATAAATATAGACCATTGTTTATATTTAAACAAACATTAACATTTAACACAAAAAAGCATCGCTGTTATCATACACAAACAATAACTAATGACAGCAATGCCAAGAGGAGTGACGTTTCACTCAATGCATGACTTTTCCTCCAGCGAAGGCACTATTTAATAGAGTCATTTCATGCAGAAAGGAGGGAACATAGATGGGACAAAATAGGAATCATAGTTGGAGAGAATAAGAAACAAAGAATATATATTGATAGAGATCTGATTAACCATAGAGCAGCCAACGGAAGTAAGTATTGTCATATGCTGAATAAAGGTTAGTAATTACCGTGTAAGAATAGTAGATATCCGATATATTAATAATTTAAATTTCAGTTGAGACTTTAAATATATTTAGGTATGTTATGATTTATGAATATATTTAAATATATTATGATGGATAAGTATATTGAAAGTTCAAATGACATGTTAATAATTGATAAGTATATATTTAGATATATATTGTGATTCATAAATACATCATAAATGATTGACAAATACCATAGTACCTATTATATATACATTATTTACGATTCTCCAATAATGATGCTTGTAGCAATTATTGAGACTTACAAGTAATTACGATCTTAATATAAAAAATGAATAGATTAATATTTATGAAGGAAAATGACTAAGGAATAAAGAGTCATGGGAAGACACAACAGTTCAAGCGATGTACTCACTTAGTAATAATATTTAGCATATTTTAATTATAAGAAATAGATATTGCTAATCTAATTATTGATATAATGCTTTCTTCAATCTTATCATAATGAGAATTATTCTAGGAAATGATGAACTTAAAGAACCATTGATAAATGAAAATATATTTGATTATGGGCATGAAATAAATCTTGGATGAATGCAAATATATCTGATTGTATAAAGAGTGTCTGCTATGTGCTTGTAAACCTATCAGGAAGGGCGAATCATGGGTGAAGTGGATTGCCTAAAAACCCCACTTTCAGCCCCTTAGGCCCTAGACAAGGGATTGGGCCTTGCAGCCCCTTAGGCCCTTGACTAGCTATTGGGTTATAGAAAGATGGGGGTCCCACCTAGGTTTCTGCCCCATAGGCCCGAGGCAAGCGATTGGGAAATAGGAGGTGGTAGGCCTTAGGCCACTTGGACTCTATGGTTCCTCTCCCCTGATAGGACGAGTGTCTTCCGAGGTGTTGCCATGAGTGGAGTATGCAGGTACTAAGCCCCTAGGCAAGAAGGATTGTGATGGACAACCTCTTGAGCTTTACATAAGGGCTTTAGGGCAGATCCACCTATGGCACTCCTCTTATGTCTTCATTATTGCCTTATGACTATGAATATATTTTGGATATCTAGATATTATTGCTAACAGATATATGTGTATGTGGAAATGTTATTAAATTGGTGAATGCAGATTTCAATCTAGGATTATTTAATTAGAGAAACGCATTCCTTTTGGAAAGAAGAAACCCTAAACCTAATCAACAATCGAATTCTAGGGAAAACAAGCGAATTCAAGAGCAAGGCTAGGTAAGGGGCATTACAGATTTTTTATATTTGTTTTATATATATGTTTTTATAGTCTTATATAATGATTATAATTATAGTAATATTGTTAATATTTTAAATATTTATATTGTTATTTTACTTTATTTATTTATGTGTATTTCAATGCTTTTATTATTGATTTATGTTTACATTTTGATATTTATGGGATTTTGTATTTTAATGTTTCATATCACAATTTCGGGGAACATTGATAGGGAGTTAGAGAAACTTGTAAAATGGCCGTTGCTTTATCTTGGAACTCGTGCAAAGGCAAAAATAAAAACAAAAGGTAAAAGTTCTTTGGCTTATAATATAGGCGGCATTTTGCCTCATTATGCTAACCCAGGCGATGTTTGAAGCGGTTCTTAAAACCACATAAAAGTTTGCCTCAAGCTTTCGAAGGAGAAATCGAGATACACTGCCAGGAATGAACGGACCGAATATATGAAGAACCTTACATTCATTCAGAATATGGATAAGAGGATACAGAGTGTGAGTTTATCACTAGACAAGAGCTTGCGTCACTGCTTTGAAATTGGCTTGGAGTGTCATAATGAAAGTGTCTTCATGCATGTGCCGCAATGAGGTAGAAGAAACCTTTCGGTCAACTACATCCAATTTGGGGTTCAAGAATACAGTCCATGCTGCCCTATGTAATTGTTCTTTTCGATGATATGTTTGTAAGGGTGATTTCTCCTGGGAATAAAATGTCTGCCTACACTTACTGGCTTCATACATTGAGGAGTGGTGATTTTAGTGCACCTTTTCAGAATAGTTCGGCCCTCTGCATAAGTGTCAATCATTCACCGAAACCGAAGGAAAATACTCATTAGCACTTAGATCATATTATGACCGCACTAGTGGCTTCCTTTTCTATTTATTGTAAATTTGTTTGAGAGAGAGCATCTTTTTGCTGTGAAACAAGAGCCTCTTTGAAGGCTATGGGATTGCAGTAACTGATTTGTGTTCTCTTCATCTGGGGAAGAGATATCATTTTTGAAATCTCAATAATATTTTAGACTTTGTTGCTATTACTGTGAATGAAATCATTGTTTGTCTTTGTGCATTCAATTTGTGAAGTTGATCTAGGTTCTTAAATCTTTGTGTTTGAGAGCATCTTAATGCAGTATCTTATCTTTGTATAAGTGATGCAGTTTTCTTGATGATACATTTCTTTTTCAAATAATATTGAGTTCATTATTTTAATTCCCCATGGTTTACAAGTTAAGTTGGTCTTTGTGCCAGTATTTTATTATCTGTATCTTGCATCTGATATCGGGATTCTTCCTGATATTAGGTTTGGCCTTTTCTGCTTTTTGGTTAAAAGCAAACATTGTTTTCATTTCCTGTGCTTTCTAATTCATTTAAAATCATAAGAGGGAGTTGTACCTCTAAAATTCAAAGGACGATCACTAATCCAATAGCGATCTTTGAAGCTGTTGGTAACTGATTTGTCTTCATTGTTGGGCGTATTTGAGTCATTGTATCTTATTATTCGAAGAGAACAATCTGTTTGCTAACAGAGTTGAAGGAAATAACATTTTTAATATATCACTCAGCCCAACATCACTAGCTCTATGTGGGGTTGTGTCTGTGTATCTCAAACAAGTTTTCAATGTTGGTATAACCATAGGAGAATTACTTAGGATCGGGATTGAATCAACAAATCAAAAGTACAAATGTAATTCAATTACTTGGGATTTAATTGGAGAAAAGTGGAAATGATTAAAAAATGTTGTTTTTCCATCTAGCATGGCCCAAAATGATTTTTATTTCTTACTTTTGAAAACTAGAGTGGGGATCTAGTGATGGCAACCCCCAATAGGGTCGAGGGGCAGCACCTTTAGTAAGGTCTAGGATAACACCCCTTGTAGGGTTTGGCTTGTGATACAAGGCAGGGTTGAGAGATTGAGCCCTTGTCACCATGTCTAAACTAAGGCCTTCGAGATTACACAGGCCTTCATGGCACATGCCATTTTTCATAATTTTATTGCTTTTAACTAAAGTTACTTGGACACGAATACAGATATTGTATCACATATGGATAGGACCATTTTTCAAGACCCCTTATATGGATACACCCGGATACGAATGGAATATTGTTTAATGTTTCTCGCTCACCTTTCTACAGAGAGATGGTCCAAACTATCAATAATGGACCAGCTGGGTATAAACCACCTGGGTATGAAAAGCTTCGCACTACTCTAATTGATAAAGAAAAGTTCAATTAGAGCAGCAAATTGCACCAATGAAAAGAGTATGGTCTACAGAAGGCTGTAGTATTGTGATGGATGGGTGGACAGATGCTAAAAATCGTCCACTACTTAATATCATGGTAACCTACAGCAAAGGGCCTTATTTTTTTAAGGCAATAGATTGTTCAGGACAAGAAAAAATATGCAAAGTTCCTTCATAACTAGCTACATGATGGCATTGAGGAGGTGGGGGCATCACATGTAGTCCAAGTTGTTACAGATGTTGCCCTTGTTTGTAAAGCAGCACGCATGTTGGTGCAAAATAAGTACAGGCATATATTTTGGACACCATGTTGTGTGCATTCGTTGTATAATGCACTCAAATATATTGGCAAGTTCTAATGGATTTTAGATCCCATTGAAAAGGGAAAAAAAATACAAATGTTCATATGTAACCATCACCACACACAAGCCATTTATTGAAAATTTTCCAACGTGGAACTTCTCAAACTTGTTGATACACAATTTGCCTCTTATTTTATTCTTCTTGAGCATCTTTGTGAAGTCAGGAGTTTTTGTTCCATAGTAGTTAGTGATGCATGGGCAGCTTGGAGATGATCTACACCAGATACTACAGTTGAGGTGAGAGGTGTGGTCCTTGATGACCATTTTTGGGCTGATGTTAAATTTGTTGTGGACTTTATTAAGCCCATATGTGAAGTGATCAAATTTGCAAATTCAAACAAGCCATGTTTGGGAGAAATTTATGAAGAAATAGGTTCCATGTGTGAAAGAGTTAAGAAAATAACAAATGCAAGAGATCTTTCTCTATATCCTTTGATAGAAGAAACAATAATTGGAAGATGAAACAAACTTAACACACCCCTTCATTGTGTTGCCTATGCCTTAAATCCTAAATGGTATGATATACAAGTGACCAATAAGAGGGCTCCACATGAGGATAGAGAGGTACTGAAGGGATTTTGGGCTGCAATAAAAAATATTTATGGTCGTGGTGAGGATGCTTTAATTATGAGGACTCTATGGAATAAGTTTTCATGTGGGCATGGTGATTTTTCTTCCATGGAAGCTTTATATGATATGCATGCAAAGAAAGACCCTATAGAGTGGTGGTGGAACCATGGAGGTGAAACCCCTGAATTGCAATCATTTGCAATAAGATTGCTCTCACAAGTAGCCAGCTCTTCATCTTGTGAGAGAAATTGGACTACTTATGGTTTTATTCATTCACTAAAGAGGGACCAGTTAGGTTCAAAGAAAGCGGAGAATCTATTGTACATTCATAGCTCACTTTTCCTTCTCTCACGTGTAGAGCCTAGGTACAAGGAGGGTCCTTCAACAAAATGGGACCAAATTTCACCTGATGAAGAAGTTGCAGCCTTGGTGGATGAAGTGGTTGAAGCAAATGGCCTTAATGATTTACTCCCAATTCTACTACCAACAGAGGAACCTGAGCTTGAGAGTGATGAGTATTTGTAGAGCATCATAGCTGAGGACCTAGAAATGGATGACCTAGAAGTGTAGAGTCTACACCACTATAGACAATAGAATTCTAATTTCTAATTTATGTTTTTTGTATGCATATAAGCCTATCAAGCTATCAACATTTCTAAGTTTCAATATGTAATATCAAATATATAGTATGAACTCTTTTACTCTTTGACATTTGTGTGTTTAAAGACTTTAAACTTTAAATTTAATGTTAAACTTTACAAATGTTCTTGTTGGGAAAGTTCAATATCATGATATTTTCAGTTTTAATGTAGCAAATTTATAAATTATTAAATTATATTAAAAAAATGGCATCTCCAAGTACCTTGGTCTCCTATTTTTTAAAAATAGGCGTACCAATACCGGTACTAGTCTCCTATACCAATCCTAGTACCAGTCTCCTGGCAACCATGTATATAGTTTGGCAAAGATTGTGCTTCATCTTCAACAAGGAGAAAAGGAATTAGTAAATTTGAACAAATAATTTTAGAGGTTGAATTTACTCTTCAAACTCAAATTGTGTATATGTATTCAGCATCAATGCCAAGGGAAACCAAAGTGGATCATTTTCTTCAAAGCTTTTAGAAAGGCATTGCAGCAGGAGATTCTAGTGAAGTGTCAAAATAAGTCATTATTTTGGCTTAAGTGTGCTTTTTGAAAAGAAGACTTTTTTCAAGAGGAATCTATTCTGAGATATTTTTTCATGAAAATGATGTGAAAATTTTGGAAAAGTTTATTATTAGATTTTGTAAATTTCAACTATCAAGGTAGCTAATAGTTGTATGTAGTTGGATTTATTATTAGTGGGTTGGAATCATTGGATAATTTGTAATAAAGCCTGAATTCATTCAATCAAGCTATTCCTAGAATAGAAATTCAGTTAATTTCCTTCATTTATTGTCATGCAATGCTCAATAAATAGAATAAATGTGTTATCTAAACTTAGATTTCTAAGACATTTTCAAGACTACATATTACTGAAGTTGTTCACTGAATTCTAAGAATTGATGTTCAATTGTATTTGTGCGTTGAGCACAATTTGATAATTCATGTAAGCTTTGTAATACAATTATTATCGAAGTCTGTCATATCCCCAAAGAAGTACCAAACAATTCTCACAAGTTGCATAAGTATATTATGAGGTTATTGTTTATTCTTTCTGACTTCACATGGCATTTAAAGGAACATATGTATATATATGTAAAATAATAATAAAATGATCAACCTTAAACACATAATTATATCTTAAATATAATGAGAATATTATAAATAAATATAAATATGGCATCTTTATTAAAAATATACTAAAAGAATTAAAAGAAAGCAATAAATAAAGAAAAAAGAAAATACAAAAATAAAAATATGTTTTTAGCGCATTTAACTTCTTTAATCAAATGCGTAGTCTCAAGAGACACGGCCCGATCAAGCGACATACCCATTGAGGTCTCGACAGGTATAAGAGATTGCAATGGGGAATGGCAACGGGAGTTAGAAGGTAAAAGGAAGTGTAAAACGGCAGGAAATCAAGCGACCAAGGAACGGCGTAACAGGTGAGAGATCTCACTCAGTTTTATGCGTATTTTCCTTACTGCGATATCCTCACGGTATGAATAATGGTGGTCTTCGCTATAGTTTTCTGATGATTTTAATCTGAACATGGCACACTTGCGTCATTAGACATATCAATTCTGGAAATGTTTTTAGACTTTAGAACCATCCCCGCAAATAACCAGGGGTCTGGTCATAGACGGACTGAAGTCCGAGGCATGTCCAATGAACGCGGGTTTCTGTCTTTCCAAAGAGATTTCATAAATACATAGAACTATTATTAGAATTTCTAAAGCACTGTTATGAGTTGATAATTCTGGACTGCGTCCCTGTATAATGAGAAAATGAACGATGCAAAGAAATTATTTAGATTTAGATTTTATTCTGATTTCTGTGTATAAGGATGAATTATATCTTTTAAATACTAATGTGAACTTTATTCAAATCTGTTATAAATTCATATGGATGCCATAAAGACATTTTCAAATACTAATGTGAACATACTTCAATCTGTTATTAACTCATATAGGCGCAGTAAGAACATAATTATAGAAATTGGATATGGTTCAAACTATAAGTAGCATCTTGGTTTATTTTTTCATTTCAAAGTTTCTGTATAAGTTAATGTTTGCAAATAAACTGTCTGTTAGCAGCATGTATTCTATTAGGAGGGTTGAATCAGGCTCTAAGTAGATTGCCTAAAAACCCCACCTCCAGCCCCTTAGGCCCATTCAAGGGATTGGGCCCTTCAGCCCCTTAGGCCCTTGATTCGGGATTGGGTTGTAAGGTTGGGGGTCTCATCTAGACTACAGCCCCTTAGGCCCTGGAATAGGGATTGGGCAATTAGGAGATGATAGGCCTTAGGCTACTTAGTTGGGACATGGTTCCTTTCTCCTAATAAAATACATGACCCCCTTGTTGTATTTTCATTTTCTGCCAAATGTGATTATATCTCTGTTAGGAAACTATGCATCAAAGCTGACTTTTGGATGTTTGAATTTGTAAATAAACTGAATGCAGATTACAAATACTGAATAAGACTTTGGGAGGGACATCTCAGCCTTTCTGTGTCCAGCTTCCTAAGTCCCTGACAGGTACGGTCCTTTACAGTGGTATCAGAGCCACCGTCCTGCCATCCTGTGGGAAACTATGAAAACCTACCATAGGAGAGGCTCTAGGAACAACCTTGAGAACAATGGCGGGGGGGATGACCTTAGGAGTAACCCCCTAAGGGACGAGCTTAGAATGTTTATGGAAACTAATGAAAAGAAAACCCAGGCCATATTAGAGCAAAATGAAAAAAATAGCCAAGCTTTGCTTCAAGCCCTACAAAATCTGAGTAGCTGTAATAATAGAGAAGCAAACTCTAACCATTCTGAAAATAATCAGTTCACCCCTTCACGGGACTTGAGCTCTAGACCCACCCGACCCCCTTTCTTGCAAAACGAAGAGGATCATAACCATAAACCCCCCGTTGAGGACATAGATGAGATTGTGGAAGCCTACTATAGGTTAGAACCTGAAAGAAGGGAGCTAGTATCTTTTAAAGACTATTGTGAGGCCAAACAAAGAACTATTCCAAGAAGGGTGGAGAGGAACTCACCTGATAATGAACTCAAGAGTAGAGTAAGCAAATTAACCCTCCCCAACTTCGATGGAGAAGGTAAGACCACTGCCCGATCGTGGGTTCAAAAATTAGACACTTATCTATCCCTTAGCCCAATGACGGAACCAAATGCAATTAAATTTGCCGTGTTACACCTAACTGGAATGGCCCACGATTGGTGGCACCATGGTCTCATAACCCTAGGACATCAGCAAGTTAAAACCTATGATGATTTTACTCAAAGGCTCATTAAAAGATTTGATCAAAGGCATCCGGAATGGTACTTTCGGGAACTCACTCAACTAAGACAACAAGGTACTATAGAAAATTATGTCAATGAATTCCAAAAACTAGCTGTCATGATTCCTGAAATCTCCCAAGAGAGGCTCACATATTTGTTCATTGAGGGATTAAAAGGATCGGTTAGAAGCATGGTTAGTATTTTTGAACCCTCTCGCCTAGAAGAGGCTATACAGAAGGCCATGAAGTATGAAGACAATGGGCCAAGAGATCAGCAGAAAAAATTCACCTCATCTTCTAAACCTAATCATAGAGAAGAAAATAATCGGAGGGAGGAAGGATCTAGAACCTGCCAATGGTGCAAGGGAAAAAGGGACAGGGACCATTGGTGCAGAAAAATGGAGGAGCTGAAAAGAAATGGACAATGCTTTAAGTGCCAAGGTAAATGGGCACAAGGTCACAGATGTGAAGGGAAGGCTTACCAATTTGAGGTACACTCGAAAGATGAGTACCCCTACAAAAAGGCGAGGGTTGAAAGTGAGAATCAAGCAATGTTAGCCACCATTTCCCAAGCCTCTAAACATAGCCCTTTCCGCATCAAAAGTACAATCTTGGGACAAAGAGTTATCACCTTAGTTGATAGTGGGGCCTCGCATAACTTCATTGACCAAAGAATAGTGGACCGAAGGAAGTTAAGTACCCAAAAATTTGAAGGCTTCGAGGCAGCAACAGCTACAGGTGCTAGGGTGCAATGTACTACAATAGTCCCCCAATTGAAAGTTTACCTAGGAGAACATATCATCAAAGAAGACTTCTATGTTGTTCCCCTAGATGCTGACATTATTTTAGGGACCCCATGGATTTATTCCTTGGGATGTTTTATGTTCGATCTTCCAAATCAAACCATCCGATTCCAACACCAAGGGAAAGAAGTTACCCTAAAGGGATTACCCAACGGATCTCCAAAGGTGGTCTCGTGTAAAAGGATGGAAAGGATTTTTAGGCAAGGGCAAGGAGAGTGGGCGGCTCAATGTATGATACTCGATAAGAACACAACACAAGGGAAAACCGTCAACATTGAAATCCAATCTATTCTCAAAAATTATGGGAAAGTGTTCGAAGAAATTCCATCAGGGTTGCCGCCAAAAAGAGGATTTGAACACACTATCGAATTGGAAGAGGGGGCTAAACCAGTCATAACCACCCCTTATCGTCATCCACATAAGTACAAAGAAGAAATTGAGAAAACCATTAAAGAATTGCTGGACATGGGACACATTCAGCCAAGCTCTAGCCCATTTGCATCTTCTGTGGTCCTAGTTAAGAAGAAAGATGGCACTTTCAGGATGTGCATAGATTATCGAGCTCTAAATAAAAAGACTATCAAAAACCGTTATCCCATCCCCCGAATTGATGAACTCATTGATGAACTCCACGGGGCAAGATACTTTTCAAAAATTGATCTTCGATCAGGTTATCATCAAATAAGAATGAGGAAAGAAGATGTGCCAAAGACAGCTTTTCGATGCCATTATGGGAATTTTGAGTTCCTAGTCATGCCCTTTGGGCTTACAAATGCACCAGCCACCTTCCAATCATGCATGAATCACATTTTCCGCAAACAGCTCAGGAAGTTCCTCCTTATTTTCTTTGACGACATTCTTATTTACAGTAAAACATGGGAAGAACATCTTCAACACATTGAGGAGACCCTCAAAATCTTGAAGCAAGAATCTTTATATGCCAAAGCATCAAAATGTGAGTTTGGCTTGGAGGAGATTTTGTATTTGGGACATAAAATCAACGCACAAGGGGTGAGTGTGGATGAAGAGAAAATTGCTGCCATCAAAGATTGGCCCAAGCCCAAAACTCTCACTCAATTAAGGGGTTTTGTGGGACTATGCAGTTATTATAGACGTTTTGTAAAAGGTTTCTCAAAAATTGCAACCCCCCTCACAGACTTAACCAAAAAAGGTGCTTTTTCTTGGAGTGTAGTAGCCCAACAAGCCTTTGAGAAACTAAAAGAAGCTATGAGCTCTTGCCCCGTCTTGGCCATTCCCGATTTTTCTTTACCCTTTGAACTCCAATGTGATGCATCAGGTGAAGGGATTGGGGCAGTCCTAATGCAAAGTAAGCACCCCATAGCATTTGAAAGCCGCAAGCTTACTCAAGCAGAAAAACTCTATCCCATTTATGATAAAGAAATGTTAGCTATAATGCATGCCTTGGCCAAATTTCGCCAATACTTAGTTTGCACAAAGTTTCATGTAAAAACCGACCATAATAGCTTGAGGTACTTCATGCAGCAAAAAGACCTCAATGATCGTCAACAAAAATGGGTTAGCCGTATACAAGCCTATGACTTTGATATTGAATATGTTAAAGGGGCCAACAATGTAGTAGCAGATGCCCTATCAAGACAACCCCACCTGAAGACTATAACCAGTATAGTAGCAGATTGGAAGTATGACATCATCTCAGAATATGCCAAAGACCCCCAAGCCAACGAAATCTTAGACGGAAATTTTCCCAATGAAGAATACAAGGTAATTGAGGAAATCATCACTTACAAAGGAAGGATCTTTTTAGTACCCAACTCCAAAGTTAAGGAGAAGATACTTAAAGAGTATCATGACAATCCACTCGCAGGGCACCAAGGATACTATAAGACATATAAGCAAGTGAGAGAGAAGTATTCTTGGAAAGGACTCAAGAAGGATGTGCGGAAATACGTACAAGAATGTTTGATGTGCCAAAAAAACAAAACAGAGCAGAGCCACCCGGCAGGACTTTTGCAACCATTACCTATTCCCAATCAAAAATGGGAAAGTATCTCAATGGATTTTATTACAGGTTTACCCAGAACTCAAGGAAAGGATTGTATATATGTGGTGGTCGATAGACTCACCAAATTTGCCCATTTCTTTGCTATATCAGCAGATTCGTCAGCGCCCCAAGTAGCCGACCTATTTTTTAAAGAGATATTTAAGCTCCATGGTCTTCCAAGAAACATCGTCAGTGATCGGGATAGTCGGTTCATGAGCAAATTTTGGCAAGAACTTTTTCGAATATCAGGGACTACTCTTACACCAAGCACAAGTTATCACCCCCAAACAGATGGTCAGACAGAGATCGTGAATAAATGGATTGAAGGCTATTTAAGAAATTATGTCACAGGACAACAAAGGGCATGGATCAAATGGTTACACTTGGGGGAATACTGTTACAACACTACGCATCACATGTCCATCCGAATGAGCCCCTTCAAAGCCTTGTATGGGCATGAACCCACCATTTTCGGAAATCTGATTACTCAAGAAAGTCAAGTGCCCCGAGCTAGGGACTTTGTGAAAGAAAGCATCGACATCTTGAATACCTTGAAGAACAATCTACACCTAGCCCAAAACCAGCAGAAAATATATGCAGATAGACATCGCATTGAAAGAACGTTCGAGGTCGGAGATTTGGTCTTCTTAAGATTACAACCTTACAAACAATCTTCCATCAAGTCCAACGGAGCAGAAAAACTTAAGCCTCGGTTTTATGGACCCTACAAAATCATGAGAAGAGTGGGGGAGGTAGCATATGAACTAGAATTACCCAACAATAGCCGCATTCACAACATTTTCCACGTGTCAAGGTTAAAGAAGATGCTTGGAAAACAAGTAAATTCTTGTGAGGAACTACCCCCCTTGGACGACGAAGGTAAATTGATCTTGGAACCTGAAGCCATACTTGATAAGAGAGACAAGAAGTTAAGAAATAGAAGCATCCCAGAATTCCTGATAAAGTGGAAGGGCTTACCCGAGGAAGACTCTACATGGGAGAGCAAAGAAATTCTCCATCACCCGAACCTCCAAGTTGCTTGAGGGCAAGCAATGTTTGAGAGCGGGAGACTGTCATATCCCCAAAGAAGTACCAAACAATTCTCACAAGTTGCATAAGTATATTATGAGGTTATTGTTTATTCTTTCTGACTTCACATGGCATTTAAAGGAACATATGTATATATATGTAAAATAGTAATAAAATGATCAACCTTAAACACATAATTATATCTTAAATATAATGAGAATATTATAAATAAATATAAATATGGCATCTTTATTAAAAATATACTAAAAGAATTAAAAGAAAGCAATAAATAAAGAAAAAAGAAAATACAAAAATAAAAATATGTTTTTAGCGCATTTAACTTCTTTAATCAAATGCGTAGTCTCAAGAGACACGGCCCGATCAAGCGACATACCCATTGAGGTCTCGACAGGTATAAGAGATTGCAATGGGGAATGGCAACGGGAGTTAGAAGGTAAAAGGAAGTGTAAAACGGCAGGAAATCAAGCGACCAAGGAACGGCGTAACAGGTGAGAGATCTCACTCAGTTTTATGCGTATTTTCCTTACTGCGATATCCTCACGGTATGAATAATGGTGGTCTTCGCTATAGTTTTCTGATGATTTTAATCTGAACATGGCACACTTGCGTCATTAGACATATCAATTCTGGAAATGTTTTTAGACTTTAGAACCATCCCCGCAAATAACCAGGGGTCTGGTCATAGACGGACTGAAGTCCGAGGCATGTCCAATGAACACGGGTTTCTGTCTTTCCAAAGAGATTTCATAAATACATAGAACTATTATTAGAATTTCTAAAGCACTGTTATGAGTTGATAATTCTGGACTGCGTCCCTGTATAATGAGAAAATGAACGATGCAAAGAAATTATTTAGATTTAGATTTTATTCTGATTTCTGTGTATAAGGATGAATTATATCTTTTAAATACTAATGTGAACTTTATTCAAATCTGTTATAAATTCATATGGATGCCATAAAGACATTTTCAAATACTAATGTGAACATACTTCAATCTGTTATTAACTCATATAGGCGCAGTAAGAACATAATTATAGAAATTGGATATGGTTCAAACTATAAGTAGCATCTTGGTTTATTTTTTCATTTCAAAGTTTCTGTATAAGTTAATGTTTGCAAATAAACTGTCTGTTAGCAGCATGTTATTCTATTAGGAGGGTTGAATCAGGCTCTAAGTAGATTGCCTAAAAACCCCACCTCCAGCCCCTTAGGCCCATTCAAGGGATTGGGCCCTTCAGCCCCTTAGGCCCTTGATTCGGGATTGGGTTGTAAGGTTGGGGGTCTCATCTAGACTACAGCCCCTTAGGCCCTGGAATAGGGATTGGGCAATTAGGAGATGATAGGCCTTAGGCTACTTAGTTGGGACATGGTTCCTTTCTCCTAATAAAATACATGACCCCCTTGTTGTATTTTCATTTTCTGCCAAATGTGATTATATCTCTGTTAGGAAACTATGCATCAAAGCTGACTTTTGGATGTTTGAATTTGTAAATAAACTGAATGCAGATTACAAATACTGAATAAGACTTTGGGAGGGACATCTCAGCCTTTCTGTGTCCAGCTTCCTAAGTCCCTGACAGGTACGGTCCTTTACAAAGTCTTGCAACTTTGTGTGTAATTCTTTCATACTTCATACATTTTTGTTCGTAATTCAATCTTGTTTAACTTACAGTTTTTGATCTCTGCATTTCATTGAGAATTATAAGCATCATTTAGTTGTGTAAGAATATTTTCTGCAATAGATAGATTCATAAGAAAAAAATCTCTTATAGTGATTTTTTAGTGGCTAATATTCGCCAATTGGCTAATAGTTGAAATTTGGGAATCAAAATTTGGCTAATAGTTCAAGTTGTAAGGAAACCTGAATCACCAATTTTTACAAAATTTTATTTTTAATCTTATTTAAATTGCTAGAGCATTTATTTTCTTAAACTTTTTAACTCAAAAAATTTCCACACTAATCAATACATGATTAGATTAGATTTGCCTAAATTTTTTAAGTTCTATTAGAAATCTAAATTAATTCACCAATAATATATCATAATTGTTAGTTATTTTAAGGCCATATTGTCAATCTTTTGTTGCCACCATTGCTTCAAAATATAATCTAACAACCCTCATTGTATTCCACAAGGTAAAATGTACTTGCAATCTGTAATGCTCATGGGGCATGAAATTGCTTTTGGATCGTTGATGGTCATTAGCTTATATGTTAAATCAACGGGGCAACTAAATATTAGAGTCTACCCCTTAAACTCATCGATCAATTCCACACTCGAGCCCCTACTTTTCCATAAGAATTTAGTTTTTTTAAAATAGAAAGATTCACCATGGTAACTAATACATTTTCCTATTCATTTTGAAGATTCACCAATATTTTCTACAAAATTTTATTGATTTAAAAATAATCGCCAGAAAATATATATATATATATTGGGGGGTTTCTTTAAGTTATCAATGATCTCTTATCTAGAGTAGAAGAGCTAAATCACCTTGTGCCCTAGACTAAGAAACAAAAAGATAGGCATTAATTTTCCTTTTTTTGTACAGCAAACTCGAAAGACCTTAAAATTCTAAATCAAAGGGAACTTCCCCTAATAATTTAAAAAACAGTTTACATGTTTTGTTTGTATTACATTGAAAGATGTATATTAAAATGTTAACGCACACAATGCAAGATTCACTAACGGGGTTTTTGCATAAACGAAAATGATTATGTGCCTATGTTTTTGTCTCGGATATATGTACAAGATTGTTAATAAGCATTCCTTGCAAATGAGATTTTAAGATACTAAAGAATGAAACAACCAATCCAAACACACACAAATGACACCTTCTAACTAGCTAAAACAGAGACTAATACAACACACAATTCCAAGAAATAAATTGCTAAGTTGATTACAAAGCTACTATTTAGTGATTAAATGGCATCAATACAAAACTTATAAAAGTTTCAATTTAATCAAAGGAATTACAAACACATAAACCAACTAAACAACGATTTTTGCAGTATCAACTATCCTCTAAAATTTATGTGCTTAATGCACTTATTTACTAGGTAGAAATATCCAAACCTTGGGACTTTAAATAATCTTATTTTATCCCAAAAAGTGAGCTTTAAAGCAAAATGCTTAAAGGCTACTAGAAAGCTAGAAGGAAAGGAACTTTAAAGAAAAAATATAATCCTTAACAAATAAAATAGAAGCTAATTAGAGGGACCTAAAAATAGTCCCTCGTGCTTGCCCAAAATAGGATGCTAGAAGTACATGAGCATCCTCTAAGATTCTGAAGCAACTGTTGATCTGAAACTTGACAGACCTTTTGAAGAATCAAAACCCTAGCATGATGATATGCCAAACACTTTAAATTTGAAACCCTATAACTAAAGGACATGTTCAAGATTTCTTACCAAAAACCCTGGAATTTATCCTTAAATCAAACAGATCAAATGAAACCCTAGGAATGTTACAAATAACTATAACTCCAATACTTAAACAGCTACACATGCCCCTTTCGTCTTTGCCAAACTCTAGCATTGGAAACTCTAAAAACCCTTCCCAACAGCTATAAGAAACTCTAAAAACTAATGTTTTCAAAATCCTACAATCTGCCCAATTGATATGTCACAGAAAAAGGAATAGAAAACCATAAGAATTGTTCTCACTATCCCATTCAATGATACATACACGAAAATAGTGATAAGGAAGTTGCCATGATGCATACTTATAGAAATGTTGTCCTAGATGACTAAAATAGGTATTTTGCTATGTAGGAGGATAAAAACTCTACTCTATCCAGTTGAGGCACACTCTAAATTGTCTTTGACCTATTAGGTGCCTCTTCTATCAGATCTATCACTGAAGCATCTCTTCTCACTACCAAGCACATTTTTAGTGTTTGCCACTTATCACAATTTGGGCAGAAGTTTTGAGTGGTTGAACCAAGCATAAAGTGTGTCAAATGTGTGGGCCAATACCTAGCTAGGGGTCAGATGTGTGGGCCAAAAGTCTCGTGATAGCATGTATCTTGTTCAACAACCATCACACTGAATGTTAGACATGAAATAAGTACCAAGTATGATGTTATAATAGTTTGGATGATGTCATGGTGATGTAATTTTCTTTTATCCCGTAAGTTGGATGTTCTCCCTTGTTTTTAGATTAATGTTTCCTTCCATCACTATGAATATGTAGTGAATGACATTCTTGATTGAGTGAAGCCTTGTCCAAGGCTGTAAAAATGATTCCCTTTCAAGGATTTGTGATCCTAGGTAATCTCAGCTTTTAGGAAATGCTGGATTCTTCTGAACTGCTTCTTCTATAGGTCTATCCAGCCATTTAATTAAATATTTCATGAGTTTTTCATTCTATTTACTCTGTCTATGTATGACAGGATAACGTTGTTGTATCCCATTAATGTTCTCTTGAGGAAGCTTACGAGGATATTAATTGTATTTAACATGTATGTTGGGACTATGATCCACAGTGATCCATACTCTATAGTCAATGAATGAATTAATGTTTTGAAATTGGGTTGTCGGTAGTTAGTCAGTTGTCAACCAAAGGTTGACAAGGGAAAGTCTTCTAATTCATATTGCAATGTCAACTATATAAATTGAAGCTTTAATTGAAAAATTATTTGTGTTTTACATTCAAAGACTGGAAAACTTGTGTTGTCTGTGTTACATTTGTAATCCACTCCATGCTCCAATTCTCAGCAATTTAGTGTTACTTTAATTTTTATGTAAATTGATCAATTTTCTAATATTGTATACCATGGAAAGTTTTGTGCATTTCTTTAATGATATTGCACTATTTGGTTTAATTCTTAGCTATACTTTTAAACAAATTTCAAATGATCAGATATTATAAAGTAGTCTAGCTAAAGTATTGCTCTTGTTTGGACTATTTGCATATTCCTTCAATATTTTACTTAGTTTCACATGCATTCCTTGTAATATCTGATTTCCCTAGGTATTGTAAATTTGATGACATTGATGTATGGGAGTTTAGCTACATATAATGCTTTGGGGGAGGTAATTTTTGTGATCAAATGTATATTCTTCTGAATGAAAATGCTACAAAAGATATAAAAACCTTCCCAAAACATCTAGTCTTCTTACTAAATAGAATCGCAAGTAGCTTTGCCCTTTTTTGACCCTAAATTTATGGGTGATTACCAGTCCTGAAGCTTAGTCATATTCATAAGTGTTGGAAGATATCTTTCTATAGTTTTCCTCTGAATTTGGAGCCTCTCTAACTTGTGATAAATTTTAGTAATATGCCATACTTTGGAAATACTTTGTTCCAATATATATGTAACAAATTTGAGGCTTTGTGTGACACCTTGCAAGGAAAGAATCTAACTAGCTTAGTTAATCTACTGTTGTGATTTGATTGAATTGTCTTGGCCATAGTTGCAAAACTCACGAGCTAGATTGCCAAGTAAGTTACTTGCCCAATAAATCACTGAAAAATTTTTGTAAAACTTGCGGCAATTTTTACCTATAAAACTCACGAGTCAATGGAAAAAATTGTGATTTTTGTGTTAATAACTAATCCAGTTCCATATTAAAACCTTTTTCTTACCTATAGTTAAAAAAGCGTGATTTTCACTTCATTTTCACACACAACTGGCAATTTAGGGCATGCGGCGACTAGTGATTTGGGACACAATTGCAAATGTGAATCATAGGTTTTCCTCATTATTTTTTTCTGATACTTTTTGTGTTCGCAAATGTTGTTGTGATGAATAAGAAGTTAAAAAATTTATATGAATTTTACAACATTTTTATAAATAGAAAAGTGCCAAACGCCTAATTTCGCTCTTAAGCGATAAAATTGTGAAAATGGCGCGCGCCATGAAGGTTTTTGTGGCTTCAAAGGCTTTAACTTGGGCTTGGTGGCACTATCCCTCGACCCCATTGCAGGCATTGTCCCCAAACCCCCATGAGGGGTGTTGCCCCTCAACCCCATTGGAGTGTCCACTCCCAAATCCCCACTAGTTATTGGTATATCTTGTCACATAAATAACTTGATTACAATGAGGAGGTGACAAGGAATTGGGATATAACTCTTGAGTGTGTTGACTTGAGACATCATTATCGTACAACTTGCCAAAAATCTTGTTAGATGAGGCAACTTCTACATATGATATGGCTAGTGGAAGTGGCATTGTAAATCATTTAGAGGTTGAATTCGTTTTTTGGTCAAGATATGTATTAAACTCTAATTTTGATTTATATATAATGGAAATTAGTAATATGTTATACAAATTTAGTAATATCTGTGCTTTTGAAGAATATAGTTTAAAATGTTTGATAAAATTGCTGAGTTTTTTCTCGAGTTTTTGCTGAGTCTTGAGTTTCTAAAAATTTTGGGCCTGCCAAGTAATTGCTGAGTCTGAGTTTTACAACTATTGTCTTGGCTCTTTCAAAGATAAGTAATAAAGCCAATGGATATGCTTTTCCCACAAATATTAGATTTCCTCTCTCTATCGAGTGACTAAACAGTAACACTTTTGCATGCCATTATATATCTATGATTTTTATCATGTTCTTTTTCATATTAATGCTTTTTTGCTCCCTCATTAGTTTTGTTTCTTCTTACATGGCTTGTGGATGGACTATCATAGAATTTGTACATGGTTTTGTATTGAGGGGGACCTTTATTAGGTACCAAAATTGCATTTTTGTAGTAACTTTTCATATTTTATTGAGTTAAAATGATGTTCATTATGCTGTACCATAATCAAGTTTATTATATTCTAGCCATGATTAGTGTTTTTCTTAAGAATGGAAGAAATAGTTCCCATTGTATTGATTTTGATAATAATAGCATTATCTAGCAAATCTCTTTAATTTGATAGGTGATACTATGAAAACAATTAGTCTCCCTTACTTGATATAGCTTGACTTTCTTATCTTTTTCTATAGTCTGAACAATGGTTTCATTCATTTATTAGGCCATTTTCATAGGGCCATTTGTATCCTAAAATTGCATCAAATCTACTTGCACACATTGCAAAAAAAATTAGTGGGTTCTGATATTGTTGAGCTTGATTTTTGGCGTTGGCTGCATAGATATCCCTTTTTCAAATTGTAGTTACGCTTGTTTACTCTATTGGGGGCATATTAGCTTTTCTTTGTGCAAACTATTGTGAACAAAGTTGTGCATGCACCCTAGATTTCCAAGTATTCTAGCTTCTATGTTTTCAACTTTTCATTTCGAAAGTGATTTTATGGGGTTGAATCTTTTGAATGGTTTTCCACAACCTTTAAGCTTTATTGCCAAAGCTTTTCTAAGTCTTTGGAATTTACATTTGTATTTTCGGATCTTCATTTTGCAGACAAAATGTATTTTCTTTTATGCTTTCCTCCAGCATTTGACAAAATAATATTTGTTACAGTCCAGGCACCATTTCTCGGGTATATTGGTTCAAAACACTGTCTTTAATATGTTATTCACTTCAGGCATGTTTTGACAGTCTTCTTTTCTGTGATGATTGTTTCCTTGGGAGTTGAAATGGTGGCATATGCATTATGTTTGGTTTCTCCACTTTGAGAGCTAGTGATATGGGAGTCCACAATTTTTGTTCATCTAAATTTTTTTGTCTCTATAATGTGACGCTTGTGGACTTTATGCATTTAAGAAATTTCTAGTTTTGGGAAGGTCAAGTAGCCTTGCCATTATATTTTCAGCTATTTCCTATATTATTGATGCTAAATGCTTGTCTAAGTCCTAGGATTTTCCTAAGGAATTCAAATACAAATTTTCAAGGGGAGAAAGTAATGTCCAAAGAGATTTTAAGCATGCCACTAGTATCTATTTTCTTGTTCATTTTAGCTTTGGTTCTGATACCTATTGTTCCATTCTAGAGCCAATCCTAAAATTGAAAAAGTTGTCAACTGGCTTGAACCACTCTTAAATAGTCCCAATGCCCTTGAGATCAGACATTGGTAAATCAACCTTTGTTATCCTTTGTCAAAAGACGAGAGAGGGAGTGTCTTCTGCTTCTCTCATGTTTTTTTCAATATATTTTCATTTTTATTAGCCTTTGTTCCATATATTTATTTTGATTGAATTTATAGTTAAATCATTTTACTTCATCTAATAATCATCTCTAATAAGTTTTGCATGTTAAAGTTGTTTTTGTAGTTGTGTGGATATCTTTGTTCCTAGAGTGATTTTTATAGACCACTATGTTCCTGAGTGGGAAAATTTTACTCCAATATCAATTATGGACCGGCCCACCTATACTTGCATCCAACAACAAGATGCAAAGCTAGAAACTAGGACCTATAAGCCTTAGATTTAGCATAGAAATAAGGTGAGACACAGAAAAACACATAAATGGACGAAATATAGAACAGGGAGTAATACCCAAGTGACAATAAGAAGTTTGCTACAAAGAACAACCTCAACAGGTAATTGTCATAAGTCTTTATGGGGACAATCATGTATGAGGAAGTTAAGAAGATTATCGATATTTTCAATACTCAGCAATTGGTGGTGATGGAGACCCAAAAGGACCTAAACCTCATGTCTAGCAATGGAAAGATTAAAGACAAGATAGAAGCAGGCACTTGGGTTGCTAGCACCTGTGGCTCTACTTCAAAGTCCTAGCGATGGTCTTCTTACGCATGCTTTTTGTTGTGTAATCTAGGTTATTTGTGTGTTTCTATCTTGGAATATCCTTCAATGGGTGTCTACATTTTCGGTTTTTGTTTTGGTTAGGTGGTAGTTGCATTTATTAGATTTCATAGGAACTCTTAAATTTATATAACATCACATATTGCACTTTTGAAGCAAGAGGATCCATTTTCATATTTCTTTTCACATTTTTTGGCTTTTTCATTCCCATGAATTCAAAGGTTATTTTAGGGGTGGGGTTCTTGTTGATACATCCATATTACCTATCAAAAAAGAGAGAAACTAATTATTTGTCATATTGTCCTCTATAGATTCTAATTGAAAACCCTAAATAAATAAATGGCACTCTAATGAGGTTTTGATAGTCATCAAGATCAATCAAGAAGCAGTTGCCCATTGAGGTGACACCCAAAGAAAAATCTCTTTGCTGTTAACTTCCAAGAAGTTATAGATGATCTACGGCTCTCAACAAAACAATCAAAGATACAACATCAGTCTCAAAGGACAAACTTTTATTTGAACTTTTGATTTCGTATAGCATTACTACACATTAAGAATTTGATGATATATCAAGGGATTGTAGCCTATCATGAACAATTTCTGCCAACCTATTCAATTATTTAGATCACATAATTGCAAACTGCTCAAAAGGTTCTTCCAACAATTGATAACTTCAAGGTTAAAGTAAAAAAAAATGAACAAAACATTAAATCAAACATTTTCAAAACTAGGTAACTCAAACATACCTTGCAAAGGAAATTCATGGATACCAGGAAGAATAGGCACCATTCTAACTTGAGAACACTCATTGCAATATGTATATCCATCATATAAAGGATAGTAGTCATCTGAGTCTACATCTTGATGTAGTAGTTCTTGAAAATTCAAGGGAATATCTTCTATTAGAACTTGATGGCTTCCATTCATATGTTTATCACAACCATTCCTAGCTGATAAATGGTCGCCTACACCAACCACAAGTATAATCAATTTCAAATTGACTTGGAAATACAAAAGCTATTCATTTATGTTGCAAGATATTCATATAGTATGAAAGAAAGGATCAGCTTTAGATGATTCATAAATACTCTAGGTTTTCTAATCTATCTAATTGCAATTTTAACCATAAAAGAAACAAAATAAAACGAATATCTTTCTATGCTACCTAAAGTTAGAAAAAAAATATGGCACACATTTTCAAAGATTACTTCAAAAAGCCTCAAAGGACGAAAGCTAAAGAGTCAAATAAAGTATGAGATTGAAATTATAGGGAATAAAAAAAGCATCAACTTAGAAGTGTAAAGCCTCAGCCATTGTGAGAGTGATAGTTACAAGAAAACTTTGGAAAAAAACAATAAGATGGCTTTTATATTTTTATATTTTTTATAATTTAAAATGAAAACAAACAAGAAAAATAAAAGAGTGAAAAACAAACTAGTGCACCAAAAACAAGCTAATTTAATCAACTAAGTGCTTGCGACTAAATATAGTCCATGTAATCATTAAATAACTAAGTTGCTGATTTTGGTACAAATCATGGTTCAAGTTCGTGGATCCAGCCAAAAAATTTGGGGGTTGAGTTCATTTTGGGTTCAATTTTGGGTTCATCCATTAAAAAAAATGTGAAATTCGTATATTTATATATATATATGTATGTATGTATGCATGTATGTGTGTGTGTGTGTGTGTGTATGTGTGTATATATATATGTGTGTGTGTGTGTGTGTATATATGTGTGTGTGTGTGTGTATATATATATGTATATGTGTGTGTATATATATATGTGTGTGTGTGTGTGTGTGTGTGTGTGTACACACACACACACACACATATCAAACTTGAAGTTGGAGCAATGAATATTTTATAAGTATTTATCATTTATGTTTTATATGGCATTTGAGTTTATGGTAGTTTTGTTGTTTCTATGATGCTATGTGTTTATTCCTTCTTTTAGGCTGCATATATATATAGGCTATACACATACATACATACATACATATATGTATATATATGATTTTGTTCTCGATCCCCCATAATACCTAGGTCTTCACCTAGTATCCAATGTGGAACTCCTCAAGCCATACTTTCTCTTCTTCTTGAGCCAATGTCAACTCAACATCCTTCAAACTTGAATCCTAAGAATCTATGCATAGTTACACAAGATGAGATCATTTAAACAACCAAAATGCACAACTACCAAGGTTCAAATCATGTTTCCAAACTAGCTAGGGTAGGGTAGCATGCAAATCAAGCAAAATGGTATAGTCTTCAACAAATTTGTGTTTTGTTTCCACAACTAGTAGGGTAGCATGCAAATCAAGCAAAATGGTATAGTCTTCAACAACTTTGTGTTTTAATGATATCAGATTTCCACAATCCATAGAGATTAGATGCAAAATAAACTCAGACAATCAAATCCAGAAACTTTACAGCTAACTTTGTGTTTTGTTTCCACAACTTGTTGAAGATGTAATGGAAGCCATTGCTTCTCAAGAAAGGTCAAATGATCAATGCACAACACAGTTGTGCAAGCCTTGAGGTACCTTGTGCATGCCTTCATAGCATTTTGCATTAATGCAAACAACTCAGTAGTACTTTGCACTAGCTTACAAGCTTCAACAAGTGCACCCTATGCACAAGTCACTATGTCATCACGGACCACCTAGTAGTCATTGCACAGATGACAGTCCTTCACACGTGGCATCCATATAAGTTTTCTTCTTCAACCATAGGATTGGAACATCAAACGTCAAGGAACTCAACCACCAAGCACTTGGAAGGTCAATTAGTTTTGGGGACATGAATTGTTTTATATTCTCCTCTCTTTGTAACAACATTGTATATATAGGTATTTAATTCTTGTGGAAGGCTGGATAACTATATAGTCTAGGCACACTAGTTTGATGTGCTCACCGCTTAGTTGTCATCGAAAATCATACTGCTAGATTTTCTATTTACAACATCCTACGGCACCCTATTCATTTTTGTTCGAAAATAAGTAGTAGAAATTCTCCTCTCTCTTCTATTGTGTGTCGGATTACTTATGTTTCTTGTATTCTAGTGCATAATCTTAAACCCATCTTTCACTAAGATCAAGTTGTCCTCCAAACAGCCTAGGATCTAGATTACCCTTGACCTTTCCTTTGGCTTAAGTGATTCACACCTGCCTTTTCTCACCATCAAGTGTCTCTCTTCTATTACTCACTCCACTTTGCCCTACTGGCTTCCTTAGTGTTCTTGGTTCAACTTAATTAAAAATAAGATCTTCAATATCATCTCCACTTAAGAATTCATCAAGTTTAACCTCATGACAAGGAATACCCTCTAACAAGGGGCCTCAATCAATTCTTCAATTGATTCTTCTATAGACCATTCTAACCCAACTTGGTCAACAGTGTCCACACTTCCTTACTCTAGAAGGGACACAACCTCCACCCACTCCTCATCTATGATTGGATTAAGGTTCTTCAATTTTGGGAGCCCTTTCGTTTTGGCTCCAACTCTAGCTTCCAATGAATGTTTTGACATCAACTTACACATCGACTTTGAATTTGACTACTATTCCACACTTTATCTCTTGGATGGATTTTTGGAATTGGCTGCCTCTACCAATTTAAGCTTCTCATAGACCATTCTGATTTCTTGAACCACTCCTTGATTGTGTTGTATTTTTCTGTCCTTTGTTAGGCTTCATTGGCATTAATTTATTTCCCTTAGAGCATCAATTTTCAAATCATGCCTCTTCTTCCCCATTGCACTTTTCTCATACAATTATAGAATATTTTGCCATTGTGCTTCATGGTCTGATTTGGAATGCAAATCTTGCAAGATAATGCAGTGCCTCACTAGTAGTTTGAGCAAGTTGTTCACCAATCAATCGACTTCTTTTGTTGCTACCAAACTGCCCAAGATTGAACCTTCAGACACTTGGTTTCTCTCAAATTCTTCTTTGGCATGTTCTCGTACTTAGAGATCCTATAAATATTTGAAGTTTCGAGCTAAGTTTTTTCTTTCTTGCTTCATCTTTGATTAACTGTTCAACTGGCTAGGCCATTTACTCACGGTCATGCTTCCTTGTATTGTATTGCTATCAATGGTTATTATCTTGTAGTTTTCACTTCCAATCGACTTCAAATTAACTCAATTTTGCAAAGGAAATGGCTCCAGAAGAATTTGCAGCCAAATGTTATACTACCGAATTACACTACTTCCAGAGATGAAATCAAATACCTTGAATGGCGACACAAATTATGACATATAACGGAATGTGTTGTACAAGGACTAGGAGGACTGTCACAGCAGCCCCTAACCCCAACTTTTTCCTTAACATTTATTGGTTTATCTCCCAAGCAGATCTCAATTAAGACACAAGAGTCAAACCAGAGACATCCCCCCTCAATGCATATTTAAGTCATAGTAGAGACAAGAACATTAGATGCCCACCATCTATACACATCAACAGTGGCTTATCAATATAAATTGTCAAACATGAATATAATGAGGATTTTAATACATCATATCCAAAGGCTGAAAGAAATAGTTCTATAAGTGACTCATAATTTTAACTATAGCATTATTGTAGTTGAACTAAGTAACCAAAACAAAAATCCTTGTCATCTCTATCTCCTACATAAATCTTTCTAAAATTGTCAATGGCATATGTTGACCACTTTTAGCCTAGCTACATTATTAACTTGTCTCACCATGGTCTAACATTCCGTTCACATTTTTCTAGCTGACATGCATCTTGGAAAATTTCAATGTCTTCTCACTTCTAGTTGATTGAAAATCAACTATCATGCAACATAAATGGTTTTGGACTCAACAAAAAATCAACAGCCCAAAATTTGACTTCAATTCAGACTCGGCCAATAAAATAAATTTAAATAACACATAAGAAACAAGAATGAATTTAGAGAACTAAGTCTGTCTTTTTCTAGAGTTAGATAAAAAAAGAGTACATTATATACTATATAGTATAAATTATAATATCATATGATGATTGATTATACAACTTCATAAAATAAATTTAAATAACACATAAGAAAAAAGAATGAATTTAGAGAACTAAGTCTGTCTTTTACTAGAGTTAGATGAAAAAAAGAATACATTATATATTATAATATCATATGATGATTGATTACTATATAATATATATAGTAAATCAAAAATCCCTCGAATATCTTACAACTTCTTCCCCCTCTTGATAATTGTGATCATAGTCACATTATATTTATACAACAACGGCACAGCAAACTAAAAGTGTAAATGGGATTGCCCATTAAGGGGCTTGGTTGGGTTAATCCAATTTCTAAGGGACCAGCGGAGGTTGCTTGGGAAAAACCGATGGAGGGATCGTGGAAATTAAATTTTGATGGTGCCTCTAAAGGGAACCTAGACCATCAGGGGCAAGTTTCATTGTTCATGATTGGAAAGGGAATGTGTTGGCCTTGGAGGTGAAGAAGCTGGAGGTTGGGACAAACAATGTAGCTGAAGCCTTAGCAGCATTAACGGCTATTAGATTTGGCAAAAAATTGGGGGCCTCGAAAATTCATCTAGAAGGTGACTCTCTCATAATCATTCAGGCAGTGATGAAGGGAAGTTTGATGCTTGGCATCTTCAAAATATAATTGCTAAAATCATGGAGGAATTAGCATCATTTGATGACTTCCTTGTTAGTCATATAAGGAGATCCGAGAATGTGGAAGCTGAAACCCTATCGAAGTGGGCTCTAACCTTTGATGAGGTCAGTGAGATGAGGTTTGAATATTTAAGGCAATTTGATTTAGAGGAGATGGTTTATTAAAAGGTGGTAAGTATGCAGCAGTAAATGAGCAAGAATTAATGATTGATCGCAGTGGTTGAAGTGACTTAAGGGATGGGGTGGAGTTGGGCGGCAGTGTTGTTCGTACGCCCTACATTAATGGTCAAATGTGGAGCATTAAAGTTGATTAAAGTCTCTCTGCCCTCTTTTCTCGATGATTCTTTTGAGTTGTATGGAGGAGAACAAGCATTGAAAAGGTCTGAATCTCATCGGAGCTACAGACTTTCAATGGAGGCGAATTTTACACTCTTGACAAAGCGGCAACTTTGTCTATTATTTGGTGAAGCATCAGAAAGGAGATTGAAAGGTATGTTTTTATATACTGATGAGAGGCTGGTGCAATGTGTGCAGTTGATTATGGGCAAGGCGTTTGGGGATTTAAGACACAGGTATCAAACAAACATGGACTTAATAATGGCGTGGGGTCTGGATTTGGGGGAGACGGTGGAAAGGGTGAAGGGGGTTATGGAGGCAATTGTGCACAGAGACTTTTTGGATGGAATGGACTCAATTCTAGAGTGGACCATCCCGGGTGAAGGACTGGATGTTTGTGAAGGGATTGAGATTGCAGAAAATGAAGAGTTTGAGTAATGCATTCCATTCGTGCGGTGGCCGGAAGGGAGGTTCAAAGCTCGCTGCAGAGAGGAGGCCCGATGCGGTTGGGAGGCGTTGAAGCTCTTTGTGGAATTGATGGAGGTGGAAGCGGTGTTGTCTTAGGCTAAAGCAAAAACCGAATGTTGGGAAAGAAAAGAGCTTCATCCTCGGAAGAGGAAGGTGACGAGAGCATTAGAGGGCAGAACGGATCCGGGTAGCTCGGCCTGAGTCTTTTAGATTATCTAATTTTTCTGGAATGATACTCTTGAATATTTTTTGTCCATTTTGGTTGAATTTTGGGGGTTTAGCCCTGATTGGGATGCAGCAGTAAATAACCTTTGAATGCAGGGTGGTTGGTCTCGTTACAAGTTAATGTTTTGAATGTAAATCTGAGGTCTTTTTTGAACTCGAAGTAGATGAACAGGGGTTTAGAGAAAGGTAGTATGTAGGTTTTTTGCTTAATTCTGAGAAACTGATGTTATTCGTAGGTGATTTTTTGGGTGGTAGGTGGTTATTTCCTGAAAATCAAAAAGATGTATTCTAACTTTACTATTAAATAAAATAAAAACTTATTACCGAGCAAAAAAAAAAAGTGTAAATGGGATTCAATTACAGGTGTTTAATAGGGGAAATTACTAAATTAGAAAACATTAAAATACTCAAAAAGACACCAAAAAAAAAAACTGCATATGTTATTTCATGCCAAATAGAGTTTGTTGAAAGAGAAACAAAGTCCAAACTTCAATTATAAGACATAAATAAAGATTCAATGTTGTTAGTTATTCTTGAATTCTCATTAAGTATCAATTTTTCAATCTTAGACTAATATTGTTATAGACTCATTACACATAAGTCATATACAAAACAAAATTGGAGAATACAAAATTCAAAGCTCAAACAGACTCTAAGGCAGCCATGACTAGATATGTGAAGTGGACGTTGATGCCTCTGTGTTTGCAATCATCTGGTCCAAACAAGCATGGTCATGATCATACAAACCTCATTCAAGATATCCAAAATCTCTTCAGTAAATGTAGGCTTCTCCTCAACTATGATCCATTATGAATGAGGATCAATCTTGTCTAGATCAATTAACTGGTCATCTTCAACACTACCTAAGGCTAGCAACAATGAATGCATAAGTTCTCAACCTACTAATGTATATACTACAGAAAACTATTGAAAGTCATTTGAGCAAAGATGAAGGTTATGGTGAACAAAAACCAAATCATTCATCAGTTATATGCTCAAATACACTCTACGAAATATCCCAAGGCAAATTTGTATGCAAAATTTTTTCTACTTCTACCACTTCGGATGCATAGACATTTTGACAAACAGTTTGCATTCTTATTGGTTCTAACTCATAATCAATTTGTTTTAACAGAGAAAGAGATTTCCTTGGGACAGGTCGTCCATAATACAAATTTCTCAAGAAATTCTAATTGTATAGAGCAACACTTATAAATAACAAAGCAATGGAGCGATTTGTTGCAACAATATTTATTAATAAATGTTCAACTGATATATAAATCTACCCAGAAATTATTATTCAAACTTCTCATTGTAGATAATAAATCACATTCAGTATTGCTGACCTGAACTTTCAAAGGAGAAACAATTATATTTAATATGCTCCAAGTGGTACGACGCCTCCTTGGTACAGCGGCACCTATTATATGAGCAGCTCCAAAATACAGGATTTCCTTTCCTTAGCTTGGTGGATCCCTTAACAAATCTGTACGGCGGTAGCTAAAGTAATGAAAGGGTGGTCAAATGTCTTATGCCTCCCTTTTGACCATTCCAAAGGTCCACATCAACCTCCTTGAGACTCCTTATGATTTATGGCACTTTCATAACAAGCTGTGATTCATTTTAATGTGTACGGCTCCCCCTTATAATATATTTCAAGAGATGATGTAATTTGATAAAAGGCCTCAGCTCTTTGAATAATAAAATGATTTCACATAATAAATGGTACAGCTGATAAAATCAGTTAAGAATGCAAGAGCTAATAACTGCAGATATATAATAAATATCACCTGAAGTATCCTCCTGCAATTAACCCAAAATCTATTATTGAAATTGTCTCTGAAAGAGACTTCACAAATTTCTTCGCTTTATCCGCTTTTAATGCCCAATGTGACAAATCTATATAATCTCTCCAACAAACGGGATAGGGTAGAATTGTTGCACCACCGAAACTAGTCACCCTTAGGGTTTCCGTCCTAGGGTTTCAAACTTCAAAAAGCTCTCCAAATTCACACAATAGAATAATATCCAAGCACATAGCGCACATGAGCTTCACTTTTCACTTTTGTATGCAACTCTACATTCACTTTTTGAATTCCCGCTTTTTCAATATATTAAAATAAACCCAAGAATAATAAAGTGACCTTTTTAAAGTTTCATAAATAACCACAAAGTCACTTTATGAACTCAATTAAATTAATTAAATAATATTATCCTTAAAATATGTTGGAATAAATAATATTAAATAATTAGTTAAAATATTCCCTTAGCTCCAACATTAGCCTACGAGAATAGAATAGGCTAATTAAATCATTCCTGCCTAGGCATCAAAAGGGGGCATTACAGTCTTCCCTTGCCGAAATTAATTGTCCTCAAGCAATTGCAGATTAGGATGCTGAACAATCTGCTCTCCTTCCCACGTTGCATCTTCTACTAGTAAATCCCTCCACTTGATCAAGTACTCCTTGAAAACTCTGCTCCTCAACCTCCTCTCTCTGGTATCTACAATCTCCTCTGGAACGAAAACCAACCTGCCCTCCTCATCTAGAGGTGGAAGCTCCAGTGAAGAAGAAAGATGTTGTGCCTTCTTGAGGCACGACACATGAAACACATTGTGGATCCTACTACTCTCTGGCAACTCAAGCTCATATACCACTTCCCCCACTCTACGGGAAACCCTATAAGGACCATAGAAGTGAGGTTTTAACTTCTCGGCGCCACTTTTCTCCAAGGAGGACTTCCCGTAAGGCTGTAGACACAAGAAAACCAAGTCCCCTACCTCAAAACTTCACTTTATCCTATGCTTGTCTGCATACATTTTTTGCTGATTCTAGGTGCTCTAGAGGTTATCCTTGAGAGATCTACGAATATCCTGACACTCTTGGATCCAATCCTTGGCTTTGGGAGCCCTGCTGTCACCGAAATTTAAGTCCAAGAATGAGGGAACATCATAACCATATAAAGCTCAGAAAGTAGTCATCTTGATCAACATATGATAAGTGGTGTTACAATAGTGTTCACCCAAGTGCAACCACCTGATCCAAGCTCTTTGCTACCCTGCTACATAGTTACACAAATATCCCTCAACCCATTTGTTCACAATCTCTGTCTGACCGTCTAATGGTGGTAACTCGTGATAGGAGTCAACTCTGTGCCAACTAACATGAATAGCTCCTACCAAAAAGCACTAAGGAACCTACTATCCCTATCACTAACTATGTTCTTCAACAACCCATGGAACCTAAACACCTCTCTGAAAAATAACTCTACTATCTGAAGTGCCTTAAACCATAGTTGAAAAACTCTCCGAGTAATCAGGAAGTTTTAAAAAACTCCTAAGTTTTTTTTTTTTTTTTTTTACAGCGAGTTTTCTCGCATTTACTCTCCATAATTGCTAGCTGAATAAAAGAGAATTCTGAGTTTTTGGCAAGTTTTCGCCAAAAACGCAATGAGTCCGCAAAAAAACTCGCCCGTCCAAAAAAAAGGTCTCTCACGGCTGCTAAAAAGGCATTTTCATTTCACTTGACTTTCTAGGTACTCTCCAAGTCCAAGTTTCCAAGTTTTCCTACAAGTCTCCATCTATAATATCGTCTAGTTCTACCTCCCCCTAGTTTTCACTAGACATGGGAAGAGGAAGATGTAAATTTGTAAAATATATTAATGTAGTATTTACTTTCAATTTTACAAAAACAAATTGCTATTTTCATTTTGTTTCAGACTATCAATATCAGCGCATTCCACATGAGGATGCCATTTGTACCCAATTTGCTTTCAAATCAATCAAATACAACTAGACTCAACTTGTTTCTTTTATGTACTCATTTTTGACTCATTGGATGCATCTTATCATTGAATTTTGCAAAAAAATGCATTTTAGTGAAATTTAAACAATTTTTTAAGTTGTCAAGTTTTTTGCCGAGCTTTTACCGAGTTTTTGTCAAGTCGTATTTTTTGGGGCTTGGCGAGTTTTTCAACTATGCCTTGAACTCTATAGAGATGACGAAGAAATGATAAAACTTGGTCAACCGATCAACAACTACAAAAATACAATCTCTTCCCTATACCTTCGGTAGACCAGTGATGAAATCCATAGATACACTTTCCCATTTCTGCTCTGGAATGGGCAATGGCTGAAGTAACCCGGCTAGAAAAGTGTGCTCTAACTTGTTCTCTTGACAAGTCATACACTCTCTCACATTTCTCAAGAAATCCTCCTTGAGGCCCTTCCATGAGAACCTCTCCCTAACTTGCATGTATGTCTTGAAGCATCCAAGATGTCTTGCCAATGGTGTATCGTGGATGGCTCTCAAGATTTTCTCCTTAAGTTTAGACTCGGGAACCAAATTAATTCTACCCTTGTAGTAGATGATATCATCTACCACTCTATATATGTCATCTTGTGTCTTCCCATCCAAGATCTCACATGCACCTTGGAATACTCCACCAAAGGGTGAGCCTTCCAATTACCTGAGATTTCCACTAGAGAGCAAACAATGGGTTTCCTGGAGAGAGCATCAACAACTACATCCTTCTTCCCTTTGACATATTCTATGTCAAAATCATAAACCTATACCTTGCTGACCCATTTTTGTTTCTGATCATTTAGATCTATCTACTCCAGAAAATACCTCAAGCTATTATGGTCGATCCTTACCACAAACTTTCCACCTACTAGATATTGTCTGAACTTCGCCAATGCATGCATTATGGCAAGCATCTCCTTATCATAGATGGAGTAAAGCCTCTCATTATCCCTAAGTTTTCATCTCTCTTATGTAATGGGGTGCCTACTCTACATTAAAACTACTCCAATGCCTTCCCCTGATGCATCACACTTAAGAATGAAGGGATGAGTAAAATCCGGTAATTCCAACACGAGACAAGAGCTCATCACCTCTTTAAGCCTACCAAATGCCTATTGAACCTCATCCGACCATCTAAAATACCCTTTCTTGGTGAGGTCTATTAGGGGTGCACCTAACTATGAAAACCCTTTTACAAACCTCCTGTAGTAGCTGCATAATCCAAAGACCACTCACAACTTTGTCAATGTTCTCAGTGGTGGCCAATCAATAATTGCCTGAATCTTCTAGTGAACCTAACCCCCCTTAGCACTGATCACATGACCCAAGTAGAGAATCTCAATCATCCCAAACTCACCCTTAGATGCCTTCGCATATAATGACTGAGCCTCCATGATACTCAACACGTCATCAAGGTGTCTCAAGTGCTCCGCCCAAGTCATGTTGTAGATGAGTAGATCATCGAAGAACACCAATAAGAACTTCCTCAACTATTTGTTAAATATGTGGTTCATATAGGACTAAAAGGTGGCTGGTGCATTTGTTAGCCCAAAGGGCATGACCAAAAACTCATAGTGCCCATAATGGCATCTGAATGCAGTCTTGTGGATGTCCTGATCTCTCACTCTGATCTGATGATACCTTGAGCAAAGATCAATCTTCAAGAAGTATACCACTCCATGCAACTAATCAATCCGAGGAATAGGGTATCTATTCTTTATAGTCTTCTTATTAAGGGCACGGTAGTCTATGCACATCCTCATGGTCTCGTCCTTCTTCGCCAAGACAAAAGAAGTAAAGGGACTCGAACTGGGCCTGATGTGCCCCATATCAAGCAGCTCCTTATTGGTTTTTTCAATCTCTTCCTTGAACTTCTTTGAATGCTGATAAGGAGTGGTGATAACTAGTTTGGACCCCTCTCTAATTCAATAACATGCTCAAATCCTCTATTTGGAGGTCTACTTGAAGGAATCTCACCAAAGACCAAACTGTGCTTATCCAATATGGGTTGGATGTCTACATGATAAAGAGTGCTATCCTTAATAGGTGTCTTAGATGAAATTAGACACTACGCTACTCAGGCTACATCACGTGCCTAAAGATGCTCTCCATCCATTTTGCTGACACGATCCTATGAGTACCATTAGACATACCCCTCAATACAACCTTCTTGCCATCTACTCTGAATTTCAGCTCCATAGTCTGAAAATTTTGAGAATACTTCCCTAAGGAATGGAGCCACTGTATTCCCAAGATAGCATTAGTATCTCCTAAGTCCACCACATAAAAATAATCCGTGAAAGTGTAATTCCCCAATGTGATACTAAGTTGTGGAACCCATTGGGTGCAAGTCATATTAAACCCATCTGCCACCATAACATTGAATCACTCAAAATCCTATGCTGGAATACCCCTCTTTGCCACCAAATCAAAGTCAATAAAGTTGTGGGTTGCCCCACTATCCACTAAGACTATCACACGTTGCCCCTGCAAAACTCCACGAACCCTAAAAGAGTTAAACCTAGGGGTACCTGAGAGTGTAACAATAGTAACTCCCTTAGGTGGTGGTCCTCCATCTCCACACTCACTATCCGAATCATTATGTTCGCTGCCCTGAACTTCATCTCCCTTTCCTTCCTCTTCATCATCAAAGAAAACCTCTATGTAATACACCATTCATTTCCCCATACACCTATGTCAAGCTCCCAAGGCTCCTTGCAACTAAAACACAACTTCTTCCTACGAAATTCACTACGAACTTTATCATCCATGCGAGGCCTTCTAGTCTCTTCCCTTTGAAATAGCTTCTTAAAATCTTTCTTAAGCTCAAAAGGTTTAGGCTAGAATTTGTTCTTTGGGGCTGCACTCTCCATGTTCCTAGCCCTTTTTACGGCATCTTGTAGGGTGTTAAGCTCAAATGCCTTGATCCATCGACATAGAGGTTCTTCCAATCCTTCCATGAACAACACTATCAATCTATGTTTGGGACACATCTGTAACCATCACAAGCAACTTCTAAAACTCCGAGATGTAAGCCTCAACAGAGCCCACCTGTTTAGGTTGTGCCAACTCCCTAAAATGCAACTCAAGATCTCTCCTATCAAATCTATCCATTAACCTCTAAGTGAAATCTGCATAGGAAGTTATATTATCGTGACCTAAGGTCACTAGCCCATGGTACCGCCACTCATGAAGGGTTGCATATTTGATTACTTCCCTTTCTGTCATAGGCTTCAGCTGAAAGTATGTGTCCAACTTCTGAACCCAAGCTCTAGCAGTACACTTGTTTGACCCATCATAGCTAAGAATAGCTAGCTTACCCACCTTACGTTGTAAATCCTTGTTGTTTCCTTGGCCTCTCTCTCCTCTAGGTTTGTTTCTATATTTGATGCCACAAAATTCTACCAAGGACATTGAGGCATGAAATTCTTCACCAAGGGATTGGTATTCACGCAAATAGTCAACCCATCCTTCACCACCTCCTTGCTGCCTTGCTTGTTCTCTATTTGGTCCTCCACGAATTCAGGCATTAGAGGCCTCGGAGTGGTTCTACTTGTTGTCCTGGGTGTGTGAACAGGTATATTAGTGTTGCTACCTTCACCCTGGTTACCATTATGTCTATTGTTGCCATTGTTGTTTCCATTTTTCTATTTTCACCATGGTTGTTTCCGTTATTGGGGTTCATGTTCTGCATCATCTGAGTTAATGTTTGGACCATTTGTTGTTGTCCCCTTGCTAAATCATTTAGTGCAGCCAATATACTCGCATTCATTTGTTCTGGCCTATCCTATCTATCCCCCATATTTTCCTCTTCTGAATCAGAATTTACAGCACCTCTTGTTCTCTTCTATATAATATTTTTCTTGTCTTTCAAATTCATTAATATGCATGCAACCTACTGAAAACCTCAATTCTGTCCAAAAAAATCTGCTACTAAAAACATGCATCAAATCCCACTAGTTGGCAAAATCTCCAGCTCTGATACCACTGAAATATTCCAAGGCAAACGTAATGTCCACATCCTAAGCTACGACAATCCCGTAAGCTAATATGATTGGTTAGGGGACTCCTTGGCCCTTGGTGACGGGCCTGGGTTTTTAAGAGTATCATCCTGGCACTTTCCGAAGCATTTTCGAGCATTTGGTCCAATACTTACTATTTAGTATTTTTAGTAAGTCACCTCCTAAGCACCGACCTTGTATTTTCATGTTGATCTTTCCTCAGGATGCTCAGTTGCATGTTGATTTGATGAATTTTAATGGCCTAAGGATTAATTTAAAATAATATTAATATTACAAAGTTAAATTAAATATTTAACTTTACATTATTTTAATATTTAAAAAAGGTGACTTTTTGGGAGACATAATGGAATTTTTAAAAAGGTAAAATATTTTGCTTCATGAAATGGGATGCCCAAGTGAGAGACATAAGGAGAATTTAAAAATTAAATAAAGTGTTTTATTTCTCCAAGATGGGGCGTGGGCTTTTGGAAAGGATACAAAAAGCCTTTTTTGAGTTCATTTGAGGATATGCTTGAAATATTTTGAGGAGAATACTCAGGTTTTGGCACCTGATTTGTAAGGACAAAAACCCTTACAGGGATCATCCACTTCGAATGTGAAAGATCATTCCTAGTGGATTTTATAGGCAATTCCAGTCAAGGATTACACAAGATCTTTGAATGAAATTTCTTCGGTCTTTTACCAGCATTTAAGGAACCAGCTTTGGAATCAAAGATGAAAGACAAATAGCAAGTTTGGTGTGTAGTGAAAATGGCAGTTTGAACCTCTATAAGCTGGCCATACCATCCTGGGATAGGTCGTACCTCTCTAGTGAGTTCCAAGATTGTAAGGGAGGGAACTTGTCACATAAAAATCAGTTTTAAAGAGCTTTGAGAAGGGGCATATGAGAG